>JAODAL010080431.1:0-12250 GCA_025379985.1 Phyllomedusa bahiana | reverse complement strand
ATGAAAGTAAAGTAATTTTTTTTTTTTTTTTTCTGTTAATACATTTTCTCTAGTCATTCAGTTTTGGATAGAGCTTATGCCCTGATTTGTGCAACAGAACCAAACATACCCTGTCCTTAGCTACATAGAGCTTTTAAATTAGACAGGTTGCGGGTTCTGGCTTACTGGAGCATGATTGCTTTACAACTCTAAATGCGTAAGCGGGACAGTTATTGGACTCACATGTTTGCCACTTAACTCACATTTTTATGCCTTTTCAAATAAAGTAGCGACAAACTTTTAAAGTAATATTTGGATCCCTCTATCTTTATTATATTTGTCACAAACAGTAATGCTGTGTACTGTTCTTTATTGTTCTATTGATCTTGTGGAACTGCATCCCTCCCCGCCCCCCTTATTTTCATGGCCCAATGCTAAAAAAAACTATGGAACAACTGTGTACCCAAAATGCACAATACACTCCTAGATAAGATTTCTGAGAAGTGCTGAATCCAAAATGAGGTGACTTCTGGAAGGTTCCACTTGTTCTGGTACTTTGGGGGTTTTGCAAATACGACATGGCACCCACCAAAATCTGCATTTCAGAAGCCAAATAGCGCTTCCTTGCTTAAATTCCCTGCCATGCAACCAAAACAGAAGTTTTCACCCGCATATAGGGTACTGACGAACTTGGAAGAAATTGTGTAACAAATTTTGGAATGCTTTTTTTCCAGGATTTCTTGTAAAAATGAAACCTTTTCAACTACAGTTACAGATTTAGAAAAAAAAATTCATTTTTAGAGTCTAATGCTAGAAAAATGTGTGAAAAACCTGCAGGTCCAATATACTCATTACACCCCTGATTATATTCCTTAAGGACTAGACTGGTCCCTAAAAAATCAATGTTACAAAATTTCTGGCAAATGTGAAAAATTACTACTAAGCCCCTTAATGTTGTAAAAAAATAAAAAGACCTTTAAAAAATGCCAACCTACAGTGGACATATGGTAGATGCTAGTTCTAAACTATTTTGTGTGGAATGCCTGTCTTGAATGTAAACAGTTTGAAATTTGAAATTGGTGAATTTTTCTAAATTTTCACAACATTTTGATATTTTTCACAAATAAACAAAGAGTATATGGACCAAAATTTCTTACTAACTTAAAGAACAATGAAAACAGTCTCTGAATCAGATGATAGGTAAAAGTATCAAAAAGTTTATTCTCATATAAAATAACACATCAAATTTAAAAAAAATGGGCTATGTTGGGGAGGTCAAAACTGGCTGTATCCTTAAAGGGTTCTCCAGAAAAAGAAGAAAACTAAATACATAAACTGCATGTCTTTCTGGAAAAATTCCTAAATATATTTAATTAGAAAAGTCTGCTTGTTTTGTCTAGGGGATAATCATTATACAAGAACAAAATGGCCGCCCGGCCACTTCCTCAGCAGAAACCTGTCCTACAGGAAGTAACTAGTTTACTTCCTAGTTATGCTGGCACATCACTGGGCATGTGTTTGTGCTCATCAGTGCGACAAGCCGGTGACGTGGACAGAGGGCCTTTAAGGTTGTCCCGGACGATGGTATGGCACGAGGGTATATTGGCCTTGTTCCCAGGCCCTGCCTGACTGCAAGAATGTTCCCTGCTACCCAACCCCACACAATGCCTACAGCTGAGACAGAGTCACTGCAAACGTAGGCTTGAGGGTAACAGTTTGCTTTACTAGAATCTGGAACAGTTGTTATAATACAGAGTAATACTGGTACAGTCTCTTGTGGGTAGGCAAATGACAAAATACAGCTTGTTGAGGAGAAATTAGGAGTAATCAAGTCTTGGAGCTGTATGAGCACTTTAATACTTGTAGATGAGACACAGGTATGATCTGGAAGTAGTATGTTTTAGAATCTTGAGACGTTGGAGTAGTAGTAGTGTAGTAAAGAGTTGCTACAGACACTGACCAGAGGGGTGAGACCTTCAGCTGAACGAGGCACAGGTCAGAAAATACTGAGCTTGAGACTGGAGAACGTGATGCTGCCAACGAACACTGGTTGCAGGTGGAAGACGCATGGACCACTGACATGGACGCAAGGACAAAATTAGTCGGAGTTGAGGGACCCTCAAACACACTTGCGACTGGACAGTAGGCCTCTTAAATAAATATATATGGGTAGTCCTACTGGAAACTGAAGTAGACCCGTGGAAATCCTTGTTGCTTGCTGGATACAGGTTAAATTTAGAAGTTGAAAAGATACTAGGCCACAGACAGGCTGCGTGCTCTCTGTGGAGCTTAGTAACTTATCACTCCTTCTTCTGGAACTTTCCAGCTCAGACTGGTTACTCTGAGGCTGCAAAGAGAGCTCCCCTGATTGGCTGACATGGCTGAGCCACTTATCCAATCAGGTTACTAGCTGATTTAACTCCTTGTTGCTCTAACAGTGGGCAAAGTAAATGCAAGAAATACTGTAGGAGAAACACACAAGCAATTACAATAGAACGAAATAAAGAAATGTCTGGAACGTACGTATGTGAGCTCACAGTGAAACTAGGCAGAGAGGGGTGGAATAGTGAGCGAGTTGCAGTGGCTGTAGCTACTCATGAAACAGGCAGATGGACAAGGTTCTGTTTCGGGCCACTACATCAGTCTGACAGACTTTCGGTATGAAGGGTGGCTCTGCAGAATAGAAAGGAGACTGAGGGATGTACACGCACAACATATCTGGGAGGCCAAAGGGGGGGGGGTACTGTTACAGGTGTCCCTGCAACCCCCGTGTCGGGTCGCAGGCACACCCGCAACGCCGCAGCGCCTCCTGCCACTGGCAGGGCTGCGGCACACATGTAATTATACATGTACGCACACAGATAATTGACATTTATGCGCTCGAATGCGCCTGATTTATGACCAACAGTAGAGCAGTTTCATAAATCAGGCGCATTCTACACTAATATAATGTGTATAAAAATTGGCGTCTTAACTACAAAAATCATACATGTAGCCCATAGTGCATTGACTTAACATCAACATAAAGTACAATGTATTATGAAAAAAAGACATATTAAAGTCAGTTGGATAAGTAAAAGCATTAAAAAGTTATTCCCACACAAAGTAACATACTAAAAAATATAGCTTATCCTTAATGTAAAAATGTGATGATTTCTCAAGGGGTTAAAATCTCCATATTATGATTAAATTTCCTGTTTACCAGTATATGATCGCATGTACCAAGCTTTTCTCTATATTGGTTGAATTTCTACTTTTTGAAGACTTTTATTGTTAGCTTGTTCAGCTATGTTATGTGATATTTAACAAACTTGTTTGATTTGGCTCCCCATATCTGCAGCATGGTGCACAGACCCGGCTACAGTCATGCAGCTTGCAGTCGCAAATTGTTGGTCAGTACCAGAAGGAATTTCTTGCAAAGCTTTGTTCAAAGTTTTAAAATCCATATTAGAAAATCAGAACGCCTAGCACATTCTCATAACAGATGTATATACAGATTGACACCCTCGTATATATCATAATAAACAATTAAGAATACATCTTTCATCATACATTAATACTAGCATTAGGACTATTAAACATTCGGTCTACAGCAGGGTTGTCGAAGTGTTTGTGTACATTTGACAAAAACTTTAAATATATGTGTTACTAAAATTGAATGCTCATAGCATGGTTATTAAAAACTGTCACTTATCTGTAAAATTGTGAAATATGATTTTGAAAGGGTTTTTCCAAGACTTAAAAACTTCCTTAAAAACGCTAAAATAGAAAAATGAATTGCCACTCTTCTCCCTTACAACATTTTGCATTGCCATTAAAACTCTGATGTTCCTCATTGATATTATTGCGTTGTTAGCCCAAATGATGCTGCACGCAATCACTGGATTCAGCCATCACATGCCTGCATGTGTTTAGAGTGTGACAGCTGAGGCCAAAGCTTTGGATACTTGAGTTAGACACTCAAAAACCACAGGGACTAAACTACAGAAATAACTTGATGCGTTTTTATTGAAAGTATATGTATTTTTTTTTCTTCTGTTAATACATTTTCTCTAGTCATTCAGTTTTGGATAGAGCTTATGTCTGATTTTGTGCAACAGAACCAAACATATCCTGTCCTTAGCTACATAGAGCTTTTAAATTAGACAGGTTGCGGGTTCTGGGCTATACTGTGAGCATGAGTTGCTTTACAACTCTAAATGCGTAAGCGGGACAGTTATTGGACTCACATGTTTGCCACTTAACTCACATTTTTATGCCTTTTCAAATAAAGTAGCGACAAACTTTTTAAAGTAATATTTGGATCCCTCTATCTTTATTATATTTGTCACAAACAGTAATGCTGTGTACTGTTCTTTATTGTTCTATTGATCTTGTGGAACTGCATCCCTCCCCGCCCCCCTTATTTTCCATGGCCCAATGCTAAAAAAAACTATGGAACAACTGTGTACCCAAAATGCACAATACACTCCTAGATAAGATTTCTGAGAAGTGCTGAATCCAAAATGAGGTGACTTCTGGAAGGTTCCACTTGTTCTGGTACTTTGGGGGTTTTGCAAATACGACATGGCACCCACCAAAATCTGCATTTCAGAAGCCAAATAGCGCTTCCTTGCTTAAATTCCCTGCCATGCACCAAAACAGAAGTTTTCACCCGCATATAGGGTACTGACGAACTTGGAAGAAATTGTGTAACAAATTTTGGAATGCTTTTTTTCCAGGATTTCTTGTAAAAATGAAACCTTTTCAACTACAGTTACAGATTTAGAAAAAAAAAATCATTTTTAGAGTCTAATGCTAGAAAAATGTGTGAAAAACCTGCAGGGTCAATATACTCATTACACCCCTGATTATATTCCTTAAGGACTAGACTGGTCCCTAAAAAAATCAATGTTACAAATTTTCTTGAAAATGTGAAAAATTACTACTAAGCCCCTTAATGTCGTAAAAAAATAAAAAGACCTTTAAAAAATGCCAACCTACAGTGGACATATGGTAGATGCTAGTTCTAAACTATTTTGTGTGGAATGCCTGTCTTGAATGTAAACAGTTTGAAATTTGAAATTGGTGAATTTTTCTAAATTTTCACAACATTTTGATATTTTTCACAAATAAACAAAGAGTATATGGACCAAAATTTCTTACTAACTTAAAGAACAATGAAAACAGTCTCTGAATCAGATGGATAGGTAAAAGTATCAAAAAGTTGTTCTCATATAAAATAACACATCAAATTTAAAAAAATGGGGCTATGTTGGGGAGGTCAAAACTGGCTGTATCCTTAAAGGGTTCTCCAGAAAAAGAAGAAAACTAAATACATAAACTGCATGTCTTTCTGGAAAAATTCCTAAATATATTTAATTAGAAAAGTCTGCTTGTTTTGTCTAGGGGATAATCATTATACAAGAACAAAATGGCCGCCCGGCCACTTCCTCAGCAGAAACCTGTCCTACAGGAAGTACTAAGTTACTTCCTAGTTATGCTGGCATCACTGGGCATGTGTTGTGCTCAGTCAGTGCGACAAGCCGGGTGACTGGGACAGAGGGCCTTTAAGGTTGTCCCGGACGATGGTATGGCACGAGGGTATATTGGCCTTGTTCCCAGGCCCTGCCTGACTGCAAGAATGTTCGCTGCTACCCAACCCCACACAATGCCCACAGCTGAGACAGTCACTGCAAACGTAGGCTTGAGGGTAACAGTTGCTTTACTAGAATCTGGAACAGTTGTTGTAATACAGAGTAATACTGGTACAGTCTCTTGTGGGTAGGCAATGACAAAATACAGCTTTGTTGAGGAGAAATTAGGAGTAATCAGAGTCTTGGAGCTGTATGAGCACTTTAATACTTGTAGATGAGACACAGGTATGATCTGGAAGTAGTAGTTTTAGAATCTTGAGACGTTGGGAGTAGTAGTAGTGTAGTAAAGAGTTGCTACAGACCTGATCCAGAGGGGTGAGACCTTCAGCTGAACGAGGCACAGGTCAGAAAATACTGAGCTTGAGACTGGAGAACGTGATGCTGCCAACGAACACTGGTTGCAGGTGGAAGACGCATGGACCACTGACATGGAAGCCAGGACAAAATTAGTCGAGGGACCCTCAAACACACTTCCGACTGCACAGTAGGCTCTTAATATATATGGGTAGTCCTACTGGAAACTGAGGTAGACCCATAGAAATCCTTGTTGCTTGCTGGATACAAGTTGAAGTTAGAAGTTGAAAAGATACTAGGCCACAGCCAGGCTGCGTGCTCTCTGTGGAGCTTAGTACTTCACTCCTTCCTTCTGGAACTTTCCAGCTCAGACTGGTTACTCTGAGGCTACAAAGAGAGCTCCCCTGATTGACTGACATGGCTGAGCTGCTTATCCAATCAGGTTACTAGCCGATTTAACTCATTGTTGCTCTAACCAGTGGGCAAAGTAAATGCAAGAAATACTGTAGGAGAAACACACAATAGAATGAAATAAAGAAATGTCTGGAACGTAAGTATGTGAGCTCACAGTGAAACTAGGCATAGAGGGGTGGAATAGTGAGCGAGTTGTAGTGGCTGTAGCTACTCATGAAACAGGCAGATGGGACAAGGTTCTGTTTCGGCCACTACATCAGTCTGACAGACTTTCGGTATGAAGGGTGGCTCTGCAGAATAGAAAGGAGACTGAGGGATGTACACGCACAACATATATGGGAGGCCAAAGGGGGGGGGGGGTACTGTTACAGGTGTCCCTGCAACCCCCGTGTCGGGTCGCAGGCACACCCGCAACGCCGCAGCGCCTCCTGCTGCGGCCGGTGCCGCAGCCCGACGCTCGGGCTGCGGACACTCCGGCGCTCCCGTGTCCCACTTACCTTTCCACGCTCCGGTTTCCGTCCCGGCGCACGCTCCTGCTGCCGGCTGGGTGCGTGCGCTCCCCCTAGTGCGCGCGTGCGGCACTTCAGCAAAATTTAATGGGACAGTGCGCCGGTGATTGGTCTCACCGGGCACTGACCCTATTTAAGCCCTGGCTCTTCCCTAGCACCTTGCCGAATTGATAGTGCCCTGTGCCTTGAGAGGAAGCGTTCCAAAGTGCCTTGTTCTGATTTACTGTGTACCGTACCTTCTGCCTCCGTCCTTTGACCACGAACCTTAGCCGCCTGTCCTGACCTTCTGCCTGTGCCCGACTACGAGCCTGGTTCACGATTCTGTACCGCGAAACACCTCGGCTGCCACCACAAGCAAGTTACGTCAGGGGTAGCGACCTGGTAGTAATCCGCCACAGCAAGTCTATCCCGCTGTGTGGCGGGCTTTGGTGAAAACCGGACCTACTAAGACTCTGCTCCCTGGCGTGGCTTACACCATCGCTTGTGGTGGTCCAGAGGATCCACTACCACATCCGTTACAGTTCGATTCGGCCATGGATCCCGCCAAGGTGCCTCTACCGAGCGTCTCTGACCTCACCACCATCGTGGCTCAGCAATCCACGCAGATTGCGCAGCAAGCGCAACAGCTGAACCAACTGACTACTATGATGCAGCAGCTCCTGGCCAGTCAGCAGCAGCAATCGGCTGCTGTGGCTCAATCAGCAGCAGTCGCTCCGGGGATATCCGCTGGCCCTAAACTCCGCTTGTCCATGCCGACGAAGTATGACGGGGACTCTAAGACCTGCAGAGGGTTCATCACCCAGGTGCCCTCCATGTGGAATTTTATGGGGCCCATTTTCCTGTCTGAAGGCCCCCAAGGGGGCCCTTTTCGGGTCAGTTCCTCTCCGGGAAACCCCCTGGCCTGGGGGACCCATTTTGGGACCGAGGCGCCCCTATCCAGCTGATCGGGACATTCTTGCAGGAGTTCCGCGGGGGCCCTTCGAGGACCCCGCCCCCCCCGTCTGCTGAAACGCTTTGTTAAACCACAGCGGGGGAACTCCCCCTTTGGGACTACGCAGTGCAATTTGCACTTACCCTCTGAATTGGTTTTGGAATGACGCACGTTGTGCGCCACTTTCAAGAGGGGCCCTCCCCGGCCAGTTAAGGATGCCCTCGCCCCCGGGACCCTCCGAATTCCCTTAAGTGAGTCACCCCACCTGGCAACGCATTGAAACCGCTTTTGGGGAGAGACGGGAGGAGCCCCCCAGGACGTGAACCAGCTCAAACACGTGGGTCCCCCTCTTGTGCCAGTTTTTCCCTGCCCCCCACTCCTCCAACCCACCGGGCTTGGAAGGGGAACCCCAAGTGGACAGTACCCGCCTGGACCCCGCAAGAGCTAGCCCGACGACGTGAGGAGAATTTGGTTTACTGTGGCACCCCCCGAACATTCCATAAGGGGTTGTCCATTCTTCGACAATGCCGGGAAACGCCACACCTAGGTTTCGTGGGAGGGGCGCCCCTGGGTGTGAGTAACCCCCTCTCACGGCTCATGCTCCCAGCGCTGGTACGTCCAATTCCGGAATCTCGTTCGGTGTCGGCTTCCTGGTTTCCCGGACAGTGGGAGTTATGGATGTTTTCGCTGGTGCCCAAAGTATCGTCTTGGGTGGTCCGGCTAGCCCAAACCCCTTTTGGTCATCCCTCCGTCAGTGGTGAGCTTTTAAGTGACTCCATCCACAACCGGACGAACCGGGGTCCTCAAGTAGGAGCCTCACAGGGAAGGATCCATTCTTTGTGTTACCCCGTTTTCCTGGGTGTTTTACTGGGGCCCTTTGGCTACAGCGTCAACCCCCTACGCTCGATTGGAAACGGGTAAAGATTTGGGTTTTGGGTCCAAACTGCCAGTCCGTTTTATGGGACCCGCCGGGTGCGCCCCAGTCCCGCATTCCCTCTCAAGCCACCCCTGGCTTACCGCAACCTTATCGGGGACCCCCAGGATTTTTTTTCTCCGAGAAGGGGGCAGAATTTCCTCTCACCGCCCGTATGATTCCCCCCATGCCCTGTCCCCGGGCTAGTCCTCCCGGGGAGGTCTACCCACTCTCCTTTACCCGAAACTCGGGCGTGGGGCCCTAGTGGAAAAATTTCAAAAGGGTTTTTCACCGAAAATCGACGTTTTTGGGGAGAAGAAAGGGGACCCCTGAGACCTTTGGTCCAAGAAAAAAGTTTGACCACGAATCCAAATGTTTAAAATTTAATGATTTTATTGGTTACAAAAAAAACCCAAACCTCCACGTAAATATGGCTCACTCAGGCAGAAAGCTGCGCGTTTGGGACGATACGCAAAACAGAAGGCTAAAAAAAAACCCTTATATACAAATCCTTAAAATAAAAAGGGTTTTCCCTGGACACTGAAAAACCCCGGTCCCATCACAGGCACCCCCCATTTCCCGGGGTACATGTTTCCAAAGGGAAGTGACCCACGGACAAGCCAAAGTACCAAAAAGAGGTTCTGGAAAGGGCATAAAAACCGCAGCGCAAAGGGATTACTGGTAAGGGCATAAGCGTGGTGGTGATTAAATGCAAAATGACACAATGCTGCGTGGAACGGCCCGGGGACAAAATGATTTAAAAAAAAACATGCAAAAAACAATGTTTCACAGTGATCACATTCCCCCAAAAAAGAAAACAAACATGGGGGAAAAAAAAAACCATCGATCATTTTATCCCAAATTGGGTAATGCAGGGGTGGGAATACATGTATTGTTTTCCCCAACCAACCCCTTTGGTGATGCATTTGCGGGTAGGGCGGGTCATTGATGACCTCCTGTTTTATGGGGGGGGGGAATGTGCATCCAACCAGTTTTTCTGGCATTTTTGAACAGTAATCCCCTTAACTTAAAATTTACCCAAACAGGGGGGGGAGCAGACTTTTTTTCTTGGATCTTACTTTTAACCCGGGAATGTAGGCCCGGTCTTCAGGGAAAATCATATTGTAAAATAACACAGGAAACATCCTCCATTTTAGAAGCTCGCATCCCGGGGGAAATACTCGTCTTTTATCCCGGGAGGAGAGTGATAGGGCCAAGAGGAAATTGAAAGGGGGCAGATTATGAAAGGAAAGGTCTAATATTGCACCAGGCTAGGCCAAAAAGGGGTTTTCCAAAAGGGATATTAAAACGAGCATCAGTATTGTAGATTCAAAAAATAGGGTTTTTGTTTTTCGTAAAAAAACAAAACTGGCCCCCCCCAATGTCCTTTTAAAAAGAAAAGTGCGTGTTGGGGTTCTAGATCGTGTCACAGTTTCGGATATACGTGGATATTTTAAAATAATTACCAAAACTAAGGGGGATCCAATTTAGAGAAGTATTGGGAGAGGAGTCAAGGGGGTGCTAGGAAACCATCTACGGGAAATTTTTATTTCTCCCAATTTGATTTTTGTCCAGCAAGCCCCAGCAAAACATGGCTAAAATATTAAGGGTTTTTACAAATTGGCACTTGCCCATGCGAATTGCAATTTGTAATATGGGACACACTTCCCGCTTTTCAGGGGGATAGGAAATATTATGCCAATATACAACGTAATTTTCCCACCTTTAATCTACCTAGTACTTTTATTTTTGTGCAACCTACAATACGTGGGGAAAAACTACAGAAGGTTAAAACACGTTTTTTTTTGGAACCTTTAAAAAGACATCACTAATAGCTCTGCCGTAAACAGATTAATTTTCTTAACTTCAGGGGGTCCAAACTCTAATTTTAATAGCCCCGAAAATTATGGGCATTTAGAGAGTAATAAATCTTTCGTGGGGGAGATGGGGACGTTTGCTGGGGGACGGGGGCCTTTTTTGGATAACTCAAAACCCAATAGTGCCTATGGGCTAATCTTAAACGTGAAAAAAAAGTTCCCCATTAAGGGGTCTGAGGGCCTTTTGTAGTTTTATTTTTGTGACCCGACTTTTGTGAATCTAAAATGATTTTTTTGATGGTGTTTTCCCCCTATCTTTGTTTTTTTTTGTGGGGGGAAAAGATGTCACTGTGAAACATTTTTTTATTTTATGTTCTTTTTTAATCACTTTTGTCCCGGTTCCGTTCAACAGCGCACGCTTGTGTCTTTGCATTTTTTATCATACGTACCACGCTTATGCCCTTACCCCCAATCCCTTTGCTCATGCGCGTTTGCCTTACCCTAACCTCTTTTTTTTGGTTCTTTGCGAGCCCCTGGGTTCACTTCGTTTTTGGGAAACGTGTAGCCCCGGGGTGGGGGGGCGCGTGGGGGACCGGTGTATTCATGCCCGGGGGTTTAATACCCGTTTTTTTAAGGATTTGTATATAAGGTTTTTTTTTTGTAGCCCCTTTTGTTATCTATGACTAAGGACGTATCGTCAAAGCCCTCAGCTTTTTGCCCAGTGAGCCTTGTTACATGGAGGTATTGGGTTTTTTTTTTTTAACCAACAAAAGTCATTAAGTTTTAAAAGCATTTGGTTTCGCTGGACAAACTTTACCTTGGACTTTGGTGTTTTCGTTTGCCTGAACGGGTCCCTGGGGTTTTTAATTTTTGTTGCCCAAAATTGTGGGGGAGTAAACCTTTTCTACTGACATCCCTGAACCGTGCATTGCTACCGTGGTCAAAAAAAATCCCCCTCAAGAAAAGGTCCCCCTTTACATTTAATCACGGAAAAATCTTTGATGTTCCGGGGAGCCAAGGTTTTTCCAATTGGACTTTTGGGGGGGGATATAATCTCATCGGATCCCGGGAAAAGGGGAGGGGTGGAAGATGGCCTTCAAATACTCGTGTGGGCACTTTAAGTATTTTTGTGATGCCCTTCTTTTTAAGCAATGCTCCGGCGTTTCCAAAAAATTTGTAAGAATTTTCAGGACCTCCCGTTGTCTGTGTAGTGGTTACGGATGACACCTGGTTTTCACCCGATCTGGGGTCCCCCCAGTTCATGTGCGTCGTCCCGAAATGCCCGCCGGGGAAAAACATCTTTACGCTAAAACGGAAAAGTGCTATTTTCCCCCCCAGCCTCCCCTTTCCCGGGTACTTAATCCTTTTAAGGGCCCCCGCGGGACCCCACCAAATCTTGCCCTCCACAGTGCCCCGACCCGTTGGCCCTTTGGGCCGTTTTCAACGCTTCCTGGGCTTCGCAAAAAATTTTTACGGGGATTTATTCCGCATTTTTTTGACGTTGGTAGCCCTATTGTGGCTCTTACTAAAAACATGCCAACCCGAAAACGTGGCCTCTGACCGCCAAAAAAAGCCTTTTCCAAGTTGAAAGGCAGCATTCGCCTCCGCACCTGTGTTATCCCGACCAGATACGAAAACCCCTTTTTTTTGAAGTCGACGCCCCTTTTCCCTAGGGGTGGGCACTGCTTTTCCAAATGGGGGAAAGGGGAAGACTCGGACCCTGTGGGTTTTTTCCAGGACTTCTCAACGGCAGAGAG
>JAODAL010080430.1:0-12251 GCA_025379985.1 Phyllomedusa bahiana | reverse complement strand
GAGATAACAGGATGGGGCAGCTCTGGAGGAGTCTTGTATCCTGGTCAGTGGCAGTGAGGTCAGGGGGACAGGTAGACCTGAGATAACAGGATGGGGCAGCTCTGGAGGAGTCTTGTATCTTGGTCAGTGGCAGTGAGGTCAGGAGGGGACAGGTACAGTAGGGATACCAGATACTGCAGTCATGTACATTGTGATAAGAAGTAAGACTGCTGTGACCTGGTAGCAGTGCCATGTCGTAACACCCAACTGCATCAATTCAGATTGTGATATGAGGAAGGACTGCTGTTATCCTTGCTTTAGTGCCGTCTAGTGGCGGCCCCTCCCGGCGGCCGTGGCGGCCCCTCCCGGCGGCCGTGGCGTCTAGTGGGGGCCCCTTCCGGCGGCCGGGGGGTCGAGTGGTGGCCCCTCCCGGCGGCCGTGGCGTCTAGTGGTGGCCCCTCCCGGCGGCCGTGGCGTCTAGTGGTGGTCCCTCCCGGCAGCCGTGGCGGCCCCTCCCGGCGGCCGTGGCGTCTAGTGGGGCCCCTCCGGCGGCCGTGGGCGTCTGTGGTGGTCCCTCCCGGCGGCCGTGGCGTCTAGTGGGTCCCTCCGGCGGCGTGGGCGGCCCCTCCGGCGGCCCCGTGGGTCTAGTGGTGGCCCTCCCGGGGCCGTGGCGTCTAGTGGTGGTCCCTCCGGCGGGCCGTGGCGTCTAGTGGTGGTCCCTCCCGGCAGCCGTGGCGGCCCCTCCCGGCGGCCGTGGCGTCTAGTGGTGGCCCCTCCAGGCGGCCGTGGCGTCTAGTGGTGGCCCCTCCCGGCGGCCGTGGCGTCTAGTGGTGGCCCCTCCCGGCGGCCGTGGCGTCTACTGGTGGCCCCTCCCGGCGGCCGTGGCGTCTAGTGGTGGTCCCTCCCGGCAGCCGTGGCGGTCAAATGGTTGGCCCCTCCCGGGGGCCCGTGGGTTTTGGTGGCCCCTCGGCGGCCGTGGCGTTTACTGGTGGCCCTACCGGGGCCGTGGCGTTAGTGGTGGCCCCTCCGGCGGCCTTGGGTTTAGTGGTGGCCCCTCCCGGCGGCCGTGGCGTCTAGTGGTGGGTCCTCCCGGCAGCCGTGGAGGCCCCTCCGGCGGCCGTGGGTTAGTGGGGTCCCCCCCCCCCCCCCCCCCCCCCCCCCCCCCCCCCCCCCCCCCCCCCCCCCCCCGGCGGCTTTGGCCGTCTTATGGTGGCCACCCCGGCGGGCCGTGGCGTTTTTACTGGTGGGCCCTCCGGCGGCCTTTTGGCGTCTAGTGGTGGTCCACCGGCAGCCGTGGCGGCACTCCCGGCGGGCCGTGGCGTCTAGGGTGGCCCTCGGGGCCGTGGTTTTTCTAGTGGTGGCCCTCCCCCGCGCCGTGGCGTCTAGTGGTGGTTCCCGGCCCCGGGCGGCCCTCCGGGGGGGTGGGTTGTGGTGGTCCCTCCCGGGGGCCCGTGGGTTTAGTGGTGCCCTGGGCCCGGCCGTGGCGTCTGTGGCGGCCCCCCCCGGCGCCGTGGCGGGCCCCCTCCGGCACCCTGGGGCCCCCCGGGGCCCGTGGCGTCTAGGGGGTGGTCCCCCCGGCAGCCTTGGTGGCCCCCGCCAAAGGATCATTCTTGCCATGCGTTGTGATTTGATGTGGGGAGAGTGCTGGGTCTTCTTTGTGTTTCCCCCTGGGGCTGTGGTTTTGCCCTTTCCCAGGTTGCCTGTGTAGCCCCCTCCGGTGTTTTAGGGCGTGGTTGCCCTTTGGGTGGCTGTAAGGTGAAAATTTTCCAACCACAACCGCCGGCCCTGGGGAGAAATAACGCCATTCTGCGGGTCGGTAAAGGATACGGGACCCCGGGGAACCCCAGCCCCCGACCCCGGGGGCAGCTTTGTTTATGAACTGGGGTCAGGGCATGATCTCAATGGGGGTCGCCCGTTTTGCGGCCGAGTAGGTTATATGTTCGGCTAACCTGGTTCTCCGGGCCCCTCACGGCTTTGTCTTCCTTATCTGTCCAGCGCCACCGATGACTTCAACCATGGCGTAGTCCTCAGTAACCGGCCGCTGCACAATAACGAGGTGTTCCAGGTGCGCATAGACAAGATGGTGGACAAGTGGGCGGGGTCTATTGAGATTGGCGTCACCACTCATAACCCAGCGTACTTACAGCTGCCATCCACCATGACCAATCTGCGCTCAGGTAAGGTCTTCTACACCGCGCCGTCCATGACCGCAGCCAGGCCCCGTCTGACGTCTCCGCTTCTCCTTCAGGAACCTGGATGATGACTGGGAACGGCGTCATGCACAACGGCACCACCATCCTGGACGAGTACGGACACAACCTTGACCGGCTGAAGGTCAGACGTCTGGCCATAGCCGGCCCCAGCCTGGAGGGTCAGCCTCTCATGACCTCTTCTCTTTTAGGCGGGTGACACAGTGGGGGTGGTGCGGCGAGAAGATGGCACCCTCAACTTCTTTGTGAACGGAGTCGCTCAGGGCGTGGCCGCCTGGAACGTCCCTCCGAACGTGTTCGCTGTGGTGGACTTGTATGGACAGGCAGCTCAGGCCACCATAGTGGATGAAGCAGGTGAGTGTTTTTGGGGGGCCCCCCTTGTGTGGGGGGTTTTGGGGATAGGGGTCGCAGCTTGGAAAGTAAGGGTTTTGGGGGAATTTTTGAGATTTTGTCGACATATGGGGATAGGGTTTTTGGGTTTAGGGGTGGGTGGTTATGGGGAGGGGGTGTAATATTTGGGTGAGGGCTTTGAGTGGAGCAGATGTTGAGATGAGGGGTGTGGAGCATATGGGGTGGGTATTTGGGTTTAGGGGGGGGATTTTTTTTTTTTTTAGGGGGGGTGTAATATTTGGGTGAGGGCTTTGAGGGGGGGCGTTGTTAGTTGAGGGGTGTGGGATTGGGGTGAGGTTTTTGTTTAGGGGTTATGGTTTTTTGGGGGGGGGGGTTTTTATTTGGGTGAGGTTTTGGGGAGCGTTGTTTGGTGAGGGGTGTGGAGCTAGGGGATGAGATATTGGGTTTTAGGGGTTATGGTGGATGGGGAGGGGGTGTATATTTGGGTGAGGGCTTTGAGTGGAGCAGTTGTTGAGATGAGGGGTGTGGAGCATATGGGGATGAGAATATTGGTTTTTTTCTGGTATGGGAGGTTGCCAGTGTTTGGGAAATTTCTTGTATCCCCTTTTTGGCTCCCAACGGTTGCATGCCGGGGGGGGGACGTGGTTTTGGCCCCCACCCCCCGGGGCACCTGTGCCCGCAGTCGTCTTGACCTGCGCTTCCTCCCCCCGGTGTTTGCCCTATTATAATGGGGCCACGCCCTGAGGAACAACTCCCGCAGCGAGTTCAACGATGCCATCGTCATGTCTAACCGGGGGTTTGGGGGCAGCCCTGGGGGGCCCCGGAGGTGTTGGTTGGTGTTGGGGGCCCATTTTATGGTCCCTGTAGTGTGGGGGGGCCTGGTGTAGGAGCCTCCTTTGGCCCCGTGAGTGGGGTGGTCCGGGTGATGGGGGGGCCACCCGGGGTGGTCCCAGGGGTGGGCTTGGTTGGTGTGGGGGGCCCATCCTTGGGGTCCCGGATTTGGGTGGTCTGGTGATGGGGGCCCGGGTGGTCCAGTGAGTGTGTTGGTCTGGTGAAAGGGGGCGTCTATGTGGTCCCTGTGTGTGGCTGGTCCTAGTGATAGGAGGCCGTCCTAGTGGTCCCTGTGTGTGGCTGGTCCTGGTGATAGGAGGCCATCCTAGTGGTCCCTGTGAGTTGGGTTGTCCTGGTGATACGAGGCCATCCTAGTGGTCCCTGTGAGTTGGGTGGTCCTGGTGATAGGGGGCCATTCTGTGTGTCCTGTGGTTGGATGGTCCTGGTGATGGGGGCCCGTCCTAGTGATCCCTGTGAGTGTGGGTGGTCCTGGTGATAGGGGCCCGTCCTACTGATCTCTGTGAGTGTGGTTGGTCCTGGTGATAGGAGGCCATCCTAGTGGCCCCTGGGAGGTGGGTTGTCCTGGGGATGGGGGGCCATCCTAGTGGTCCCTGTGAGTTGGGTTGTCTGGTGATACGAGGCCATCCTAGTGGTCCCTGTGAGTTGGGTGGTCCTGGTGATAGGAGGCCATCCTAGTGGTCCCTGTGAGTTGGGTTGTCCTGGTGATAGGGGGCCATCCTAGTGGTCCCTGTGAGTTGGGTTGTCCTGGTGATAGGAGGCCATCCTAGTGGTCCCTGTGAGTGTGGGTGGTCCTGGTGATGGGGGCCATCCTAGTGGTCCTGGTTGGGTGGTCCTGGTGATAGGGGGCCATCCTAGTGGTCCCTGTGAGTTGGGTGGTCCTGGTGATAGGGGGCCATCCTAGTGGTCCCTGTGAGTTGGGTTGTCCTGGTGATAGGGGGCTGTCCTAGTGGTCCCTGTGAGTTGTGTTGTCCTGGTGATAGGAGGCCATCCTAGTGGTCCTGGTGATAGGGGGCCATCCTGGTGGTCCCTGTGTGTGGCTGGTCCTGGTGATAGGGGCCCGTCCTAGTGGTCCCTGTGTGTGGCTGGTCCTGGTGATAGGAGGCCATCCTAGTGGTCCCTGTGAGTTGGGTGGTCCTGGTGATAGGAGGCCATCCTAGTGGCCCCTGTGAGTTGGGTTGTCCTGGTGATGGGGGCCCGTCCTAGTGATCCCTGTGAGTGTGGGTGGTCCTAGTGATAGAGGGTCATCCTACTGGTCCCTGTGAGTGTGGGTGGTCCTAGTGATAGAGGGTCATCCTACTGGTCCCTGTGAGTGTGGGTGGTCCTAGTGATAGAGGGTCATCCTACTGGTCCCTGTGAGTGTGGGTGGTCCTGGTGATGTGGGTCTCCTAGTGGTCCCTGTGTGTGGCTGGTCCTAGTGATAGGAGGTCATCCTACTGGTCCCTGTGAGTGTGGGTGGTCCTAGTGATAGAGGGTCATCCTACTGGTCCCTGTGAGTGTGGGTGGTCCTAGTGATAGAGGGTCATCCTATGGTCCTGGAGTGTGGGTGGTCCTAGTGATAGAGGGGTCATCTACTGGTCCCTGTGAGTGTGGGTGGTCCTAGTTGATAGAGGGTCATCTATGGTCCCTGTGAGTGTGGTGGTCCTAGTGATAGAGGGTCATCTATGGTCCATGTGAGTGTGGGTGGTCCTGTGATAGAGGGTCATCCTACTGGTCCCTGTGAGTGTGGGTGGTCCTGGTGATAGAGGGCCATCCTGGTGGTCCTGGTGATAGGAGGCCATTGTCGTGGTCCTGGTGATAGAGGGCCATCCTGGTGGTCCTAGTGATAGGGGGCCATCCTGGTGGTCCTGGTGATAGAGGGCCATCCTGGTGGTCCTGGTGATAGGAGGCCATTGTCGTGGTCCTGGTGATAGAGGGCCATCCTGGTGGTCCTGGTGATAGGGGGCCATCCTTGGTGGTTCCTGTGAGGTGTGGGTATTCCTGGTGATAGGGGGCCATTGTCATGGTCCTGGTGATAGGGGGGGCATCCTACTGGTCCCTGTGAGTGTGCTTGGTCCTGGTGATAGGGGGCCATCCTAGTGGTCCCTGTGAGTGTGGGTGGTCCTGGTGATAGGAGGCCATCCTTGTGGTCCCTGTGGGTGGCTGGTCCTGGTGATAGGAGGCCATCCTAGTGGTCCCTGTGAGTTGGGTTGTCCTGGTGATAGGAGGCCATCCTAGTGGTCCCTGTGAGTTGGGTGGTCCTGGTGATAGGGGGCCATCCTAGTGGTCCCTGTGAGTTGGGTGGTCCTGGTGATAGGAGGCCATCCTAGTGGTCCCTGTGAGTTGGGTGGTCCTGGTGATAGGGGGCCATCCTAGTGGTCCCTGTGAGTTGGGTTGTCCTGGTGATAGGAGGCCATCCTAGTGGTCCCTGTGAGTGTGGGGGGGCCCCTGGGATAGGGGGCCCTCTGGTGGTCCCTGTGAGTGTGGGTGGCCTTTGAGGGGGCCTTTCCTGGTGGTCCCAAGTGTTGGGGGTTGGTCCGGGATGGGGGGGGCCACCCTAGTGGTCCCTGTGATTGGGTGGTTGGGATAGGAGGCCACCATTGGTCCCGTGAGTTGGGGGGCCTGGTGATAGGGGGCCGTCCTAGTGGTCCCTGTGAGTGGGTAGTCCTGGGTGTAGGAGGCCATCCTGTGGCCCCTGTGATTTGGGTTGGGGTGAAGGGGGCCCATCCAGTGGTCCCGTGATTTTTTTTGGGGGTTTTTCCCCCTGGTAAAGGGGATCCTAGGGGTCCTTGAGTTGGGTTGCCCTGGTGAAGAGGGCCTCCTAGGGTCCCCTTGAGTTGGGGGGGCCCCTGGTGATGGGGGGCCATCCTAGTGGGTCCCGTGAGTTGGGTTTCCGGTATAGGGGGCCACCCTAGTGGCCCTGTGAGTTGGGTGGTCCGGGAAAAAGGGGGAAAAACCCGGGTCCCTTTTGATTTGGGGGTTGGGTAAGGTAAAGGAGGCCAACCAAGGGTCCCGGAGTTGGGGGGCCTGGTGTAGGGGGGTTCTTTTCCTATGGCCCCTGTGAGGGGGGGGTCCATGAAGGGGGCCATCCTGGTGATAGAGGGCCATCCTGGTGGTCCTGGTGATAAGAGGCCATCCATGGTGGTCCCGGTGATAGGGGGCCATCCTTGGTGGTCCCTGTGAGGTGTGGGTATTCCTGGTGATAGGGGGCCATTGTCGTGGTCCTGGAGATAGGCCATCCTTGGTGGTTCCCGGTGTGAGTCCTGGCATAGCATCGGCCAAAAAGGGTGGGTCTGGTGATAGTGGTGGGCCATCCTTGGTGGTGTTCCCCCCCTTGTGAGGTGCTGAGGTATCTGGTGATAGGGGGCCATTGTCGTGGTCCTGGTGATAGGAGGCCATCCTTGGTGGTCCCTGTGAGTGTGGGTGGTCCTGATGGTCCCCGTGAGTGTGGGTGGTCCTGATGGTCCCCGTGAGTGTGGGTGGTCCTGATGGTCTCCGTGAGTGTGGGTGATCCTGGTGGTCCCTGTGAGTGTGGGTGGTCCCGGTGGGTGATATCCGTTAGGCCCATCCTGGGGTTCGGGAGCGTTTACCCGCACGCGCCCACTACCAAGACCGTATTTTCATTTTTCAAACTTCTGTTCCCAACCAGGGCAAGACGTCGTGAGCATAAGGTCGGGGAGCTGATGAGTTCCGCTTGGAGAGATTGTGATTCAGAAGATGGTGGATCGCTGGTCGGGGATCATAGAGGCAGGGTGAGGAAGTCACCTAGCCAGTAGGGGACGAAGTGACCTCTTATATAACCATGGGGCAGAGGGTAACATTATCTGGTCTTAAAATTACTGGCTGATCTCCTTGGTCTCTGGCAGCAGCCTATTACCCCAATGAATCCTCCCTCTTGATATTGGTATCCATATTGCTTTCCTCCTCATTGACTGCATGAATCTCCTTGGTCTCTGCAGCAAGCCCTCCCCCCCCATTCATCTCCTCTGTTGTATCGCTGGCTTTCCTCCTCGTTTACTGGCTGATCTACTTCGGGTGTCTCTGCAAGCAGCCCGTCATGTTCCCTCACGCCATCTCCTCTGTAGTATCACTGCTTTCCTCCTCATTACTGGCTGATCTCCTTGGTCTCTGCAGCAGCCCTCCTCCCCCATCATCTCCTCTGTAGTATCGCTGCTTTCCTCCTCATTACTGGCTGATCTCCTTGGTCTCTGCAGCAGCCCTCCACCCCAAATAATCTCATTCTGTAGTATCTTCCTCTTTCCTCCCATTACTGGGCTGATCTACTCTGGTCTCCTGACAGGGAGCCATCCTCCCACCATCATCTACCTTGCTACTCTGTAGTATCGTCTGCTTTCACTCCCTAATTGTACTGGACCACTGATGAGTCTACCTTGGTCTCTGCAGCAGCCCTCCTCCCCCATCTAATCTCCTCTGCTCAGTATCGGTGCTTTCCTCGCTACTGATTACATGGCTGATCTCATCTTGTCTTCGTGCAGCAGACATCCTCCCCCATCACTCTCGTGTAGTATCACTGGCTTTCCTCCTCATTACTGGCATGATATCTCCTTGGTCTCTGCAGAGCAGCCCGCCTCCCCCATCATCTCCTCATGTAGTATCGTCTGCTTTCCTCTCATTACTGGGCTGATCTACCTTGGGTACTCTGCAGCGCATTCCTCCCCCATCATTCGTCGTTGTATGTATCACTAGCTTTCCTCCTCATTACTGGCTGATCTCTTTCTGGTGATCTCTCGTGCTAGCAAGCCCTCCTCTCCCCCATCATCTCCTCTGTAGTATCGCTGCTTTCCTCCTCATTACTGGCTGATCTCCTCTGTCTCTGCAGCAGCCCTCCTCCCCATCATCTCCTCTGTAGTATCGCTGCTTTCCTCCTCATTACTGGCTGATCTCCTTGGTCTCTGCAGCAGCCCTCCTCCCCATCATCTCCTACTAGCTGATCTCCTAGGTCTCTGCAGCAGCCCTCCTCCCCCATCATCTCCTCTGTAGTATCCCTGCTGTCCTCCGCATTACTGGCTGATCTCCTAGGTCTCTGCTGCTGCCCTTCCTCACCATCTCTCCTCTGTTAGATCGCTGCTTTCCTCCTCTTTACTGGCTGAGCCACTGATGCTCACTTTGGTCTCTGCAGCAGCCCCCCCCCCCCCCCACCCCCCCATCATTTCGTCTGTGAGTTGTACGTGCTTTCCTCTTCTGTTATGCTGTTCTCCTTGGTCCTCTGTCTGCAGGACCTTGACTCACATGTCATCTCTCGCTGTAGTATCCGCTGCTTGCATACAGCAGGACTGTGGGGCTTGATCCTTGGGCTCGGCTGCAGCCGCGGAACACGATGCTCATCTTGTAGTTTCGCACTGCTGTATCTCCTCCTCTTTTATGGCTGATCTCCTTGGTCTAGCTGCAGCAGACCTCCTCCCAAGCCTATCATTCCTCTCTGTAGTATCGCTGGCTTTCCTCCTCATTACTGGTATTCCTTGATCTCTGCACGGAAGCCCTCCTCCCCAAACATCTGCTCTGTTGTATTTGAGCTGACTTCTCCTGTCCCTCATTCACTGGCCTGATCTCTTGGTTCTCTGCCGCAGCCCTCTCCTCCCATCATCTCGTGCAGCTGTCAGGTATTGTGCTTTCCTCCTCATTACTGGCTGAGTCTCCTAGAGTCTCAGCGCAGCCACACTCCTCCCCCATCATCCTCGCTGTAGTATTGCTGCTTTCCCCCTCATTACTGGGATGAATGATCCGCTCTAGGTCTCTGCTGCAGACCTCCTCCATCATCTCCGTCTGTAGTATCGCTGCGTTTTCCTCCTCATTTATGGATCTGATCTCCTTGGTGTCTCTGCAGCAGTCCCTTCCTTCCCCCGTCATACTCCTCTGTAGTATTGCTGCTTTCCTCCTCATTACTGGCTGATCTCCTAGGTCTCTGCAGCAGCCCTCCTCACCCTCTCACTCTCTCTCTAGTATTGCTGCTTTCCTCCTCATTACTGGCTGATCTCCTAGGTCTCTGCAGGCTCAGCCTCTCCCCTACCCATCATCTCCTCTTGTATGTGCTTTCGCACAAACCTCGTCACTCGTGTATAATACGTGTCGGTATCCTGACCCTCGATTGGTCACTGGTGATATCTCTCCTTGGTCTCTGCGCAGCCCCGCCTATAGCCCATACATCTCGTCTGTAGTTTCGCTGACTTTCCTCCGCCCTCGATTACTGGCTGATCTCCTAGGTCTCTGCAGCAAGCCCAGTCCTCCTGCCACTCATCTCAGTTACTAACCTCTCTAGTATCGACATTGTTACCTTTCCTCCTCATTACTGGCTGATCTCCTCTGTCTCTGCAGCAGCCCTCCTCCCCCATCATCTCGTATACCTGTAGGTTATCACTGGCTTTCCTCCCTCATTACTGGTGATCTCAATTTGGGTCTCACTGCAGCCATAGCCCCTACCTTCCCATCATCTGAACACGCCTCTGTAGTTATCGGACTTCGATTTCCTTCCTCAAGTTACTGGTGATCTCCTTGGGTGCTCTGGCAGAAGACCCTCCTCCCCATCATCTCTGTCTGTAGTATTGCTGCTATTCCTTCCTATTACTGGCTGTGTCCCTTGGATCCTCGTGCAGCAGCCCCCCCCCATCATCTCCTCTGTAGTATCGATGATTTCATCCTCATCATTACTGGGTGATCCTACCTTGTTGGTCTCTGCAGCGCACCCTCCTCCCCATCATCTCCTATGTTAGTAATCGCCTGCTTTCATCCTCATTACTGAGCTGATCTCCTTGGTCTCTGCAGCAGCCATCTTCCCCATCATCTCCTCTGTAGGTGATATCCTGCTTTCCTCCCTCCTTCATTGACTGGCTGATCTCTTGGTCTCTTCCCCTTCCCCATCCTCCTCGTAGAAATCGCGCTTTCCCCCTCATTACGGCTATCTCCTTTGTCCCCCCTGCACACCCCCTCCCCCATCATCCCTCTGTAGATGCTGCTTTCCTTCCTCATTACTGGCTGAACCCCTTCCTGCAGCACCCTCCCCCCCAATCTCTCTGTAGATCCTGTTTTCCCCTCCTCTTACGGGCTTTCTCCTTGTCTCTGCAGCACCCTCCTCCCCCCATCATCCCCTCTGTATAAGGCTTTTCCTCCTTTACGGGCTGATCCCCTTTGGCCCTTGCACAGCCCCCCCCCCCAAATCTCCCTTAGAAACCTGCTTTCCTCCTCATTACGGCTGATCTCCTGTCTCTGCAGAGCCCCCCCCCCCTCATCCCCTCGTAGTTTTTGCTGCTTTCCCCCCATTACGGCTGATCTTTTGGGTTCGCAGCACCCTCCTCCCCCACACCCCTCTTATATCGCTGCTTCCTCCTCATTACTGGCTGATCCCCCGGCCTGCAGCAGCCCTCCCCCCCCATCATCCCCTCTGTATATTGCTGCTTTCCTCCTCATTACTGGCTTATCTCCTGGGTCTCTGCAGCAGCCCTCCTCCCCATCATCCCCTCTGTATATGCGTTTTCCCCTCATAAAGGGATCTCCTTTGGTCCTGCAGCACCCCCCCTCCCCTTTCACTCCTCTGTATTTTTGCGCTTTCCTCCTTTACGGGATCTCCTGTCCGCAGCACCCTCCCCCCCATCATCCCCTCTTATTATGCGCTTTCCTCCTCATTACTGGTTTATCTCCTTGTCCTGCAGCAGCCCCCTCCCCATCACTCTCTGTATATCACGCTTTCCTCCCATTACTGGCAAATCCCCTTTTGCTCTGCAGCACCCCCCCCCACATCCCCTCTGTGTATCCTCTTTCCTCCTATTACTGGCTGATCCCCCTTTGGCTCGCACCCCTCCTCCCCATCATCTCCTCTGTAGAAATCCTGCTTTCCCCCTCATTCTGCTGATCCCCTTGGGTCTCGCAGCAGCCCCCCCCCCCTAAACTCCTTTTTTTCCTGCTTTCCTCCTCATTACTGGCGTTTCTCCTTGGTCTCGCAGCAGCCCTCCCCCCATCATCCCTCTTATATTTTGCTTTCCCCCATTACTGGCTATTCCTTGTTCGCAGCACCCCCCCCCCCCATCAACCCCCTCGGGAGTACCCTGTTTTCCTCCTCAACTGGCAAACTCCTTTGGTCCCCTGCAGCAGCCCTCCCCCATCATCCCCTCTGTATTATCCTGCTTTCCTCCTCATTACTGGCTAATTCCTGGCTCTGCAGCAGCCCCCCTCCCCATCATCCCCTCGTATTTTCCTTCCTGCTTTCCTCCTCATTACTGGTGATCTCCTTCTCTGCACGCCCCCCTCCCCATCATCTCCTCTTAGTATCCTGTTCCTCCTCATTACTGGCTGATCTCCGGCTCTGCACAGCCCCCCCCATCACCCCTCTTAGACCCTTTCCCTCATTACGCTGATCTTTTTTTGGTCCCCGCAAGCCCCCCCCCTTAAAACCCCTCTTTTAGTACCGCTTTCCTCCTAAAATTACGGGATCTTTTGTCTCTGCAGCAGCCCTCCTCCCCATCATCTCCTCTGTAGTATTGCTGCTTTCCTCCTCATTACTGGCTGATCTCCTTGGTCTCTGCAGCAGCCCTCCTCCCCCATCATCTCCTCTGTAGTATCGCTGCTTTCCTCCTCATTACTGGCTGATCTCCTTGGTCTCTGCAGCAGCCCTCCTCCCCATCATCTCCTCTGTAGTATCGCTGCTTTCCTCCTCATTACTGGCTGATCTCCTAGGTCTCTGCAGCAGCCCTCCTCCCCATCATCTCCTCTGTAGTATTGCTGCTTTCCTCCGCATTACGGTATCTCCTGGTTTCCTGCCACCCCCCCCCATCATCCCCCTTGAGTATCACTGCTTTCCTCCTCATTAGGGCTGATTTTCTGGGTCTCGAAAGCACCCCCTCCTCCCCCCCCACCTCTGTAGAAAATCGGGCT
>JAODAL010080429.1:0-12252 GCA_025379985.1 Phyllomedusa bahiana | reverse complement strand
TTGACGACCCCAGTACATTGGTTTTTGGGGAATCCGACAGAAGATAGATATCTTCTGCTGATCTGGTGTCGGTTTAGAAAACCCACAGTAGAAAATCCGTGCTATGTAGACTACAGCACGGATTTTCTATTAAGGTCTACACAGCACTGGTTACAGTTGGATTCTAAATACTGAAGGTAGAGGATATAAGTTCTGAAGTTAATCTAGATAACAGGTCATTCTGATGTGTCAATAAAACTTTATATCTATGCCAGGTAAACTAGGTAGTGGTACAACGGTACATACTCTGCCATATTATAAATGGGAAATTTTTAATATTGTAAATCCGTTTAGGAATACAGCTATAAGAGATACAGAGGCAACAATCACAAGTGGGCCTGATTGAGGGGTCTCAAAGACCCTTCTACCACAAAGACTTCAATGTTAAAAAGGCACATGTTAGTTGAGAAATGCATGTATCAGACTTTGCATTGCAACCCAATCACTAGAGTACAAATTACTCTCCTATATACATCGCTCACTGAATGATTGAACCACTCTGCCTGGTAGCATGAGACCATTTACTGCATTTAGATGAAGGACCTTAAAGAGAATCTGTCTCATTGAACATGCTATCTGATCTGCTGGCAGCATGTTATAGACCAGGAGTTCTCAGCTCTTTCTGCATACTCCAGGAAGATCAGATGTTTAATGTGATAGGTACTCTTTAAGTATTGGTTTATTAAACTGCTTATTAACCCTACCTGTTACCATTCTCCTCTCAAGTGAATTATGTGCCAGATTTGTCATAAGAGTACATGTCAATTTTTTCCAATTACTTTTCCCATGGTATCTTCTTTACAAGAGTTCCCTGTCCATTTTTACTCTCATTTTACACACATAACTAGAGATGGGCGAAGTTCTCAAAAATTCAATTCGGTGACATCGCCGAATTTCCCGACAAAATTTGTTTCGGTCCGAATTACTCCGGGAGGAATTTGCTGTTAAAAAAACAGCTTTTTCCCAGGCTGCACAGAGCTTACAAGGTGTTGTACAACGTTGTGCCATGCTTAAATATGCAGAGGGAGCTTGGTTTGGTCTTCATACAATGTTGTGTTTTAGTATGACACGCAGATGACTGCCGCCGCTCTTAGAATCTCTTTACTATAAAATTCCCTGGGCACTTAAGAGGGCAAAACTAACCAAAAAACTCAAGCGGTAATGTTGCCTGATAAAGTCATGGCAGCGAAAGCTGGAAAAAATCAAGCTGAGGGCTCCGGTGGCAACATCAGTGACAGAGTGTGGAGGTGACGGCAGCAGCCACAGCAGCTTGAGGTCAGAGTGTGGCACAATGACATTCTGGAGGTGGCAAAAACAGGAGTAGGCCACAGAGTGGCACAATGACACAGTGTGTAGGTTACGGCAGCAGCCACAGCAGCAGCATGAGGTCAGACAGTGGCACAATGACATTCTGGAGGTGGCAAAAACAGAGTAGGCCACGAGTGGCACAATCACACAGTGTGGAGGTCACAGCAGCAGCCACAGCAGCAGCATGAGGCCAGAAAGTGGCACCATGACAGAGTGTGGAGGTCACGGCAGCAGTCACAGCAGCAGCATGAGGTCAGGCAGTGGCACAATGACATTTTGGAGGTGGAAAAAACAGTAGTAGGTCACAGAGTGGCACAAGGACAGAGGTGGAGGTCACGGCAGCAGCAGCAATGAGGTCAGAGTGTGGCACAATGCACAGTGTGGAGGGCACGGAAAGCTGCCACAGCAGCAGCATGAGGTCAGACGTGGCACAATGACAATTTTGGAGGTGGCAAAAAACAGGAGTAGGCCACAGACTGGCACAATGACAGAGTGTTGAGGTCATGGCAGCAGCAGCATGAGGTAATGGACGAGGTTGGACACCCAATGACACAGTGTGGAGGCACGGCAGCAGCCACAGCAGCGCATGAGGTCAGCCAGTGCACAATGACAGAGTGTGGAGGACACGAGCAGCAGCCACAGCAGCGCATAAGGTCAGCAGTGGCACAATGACATTCTGGAGGTGGCAAAACAGTAGTAGGCCACAGAGTGGCACAACGCCAGAGAGTTGAGGTCACGGCAGCAGCAGCATGAGGTCAGAGAAAGGCACAATGAAATTCTCGAGGTGGCAAAAACAGGAGTAGGCCACAGAGTGGCACAATGACAGAGAGTGGAGGTCACGGCAGCAGCAGCATGAGGTCAGAGAGTGGCACACTGAAATTCTGGAGGTGGCAAAAATAGGAGTAGGCCACAGAGTGGCACAAAGACTCAGTGTGGAGGTCACAGCAGCAGCCACAGCAGCAGCATGAGGTCAGGCAGTGGCACAATGACAAATTCTGGAGGTGGCAAAACAGTAGTAGGCCACAGAGTGGCACAATGACAGAGAGTTGAGGTTACGGCAGCAACAGCATGAGGTCAGAGAGTGACACAATGACACAGTGTGGATGTCATGGCACCAGCAACAGCAGCAGCAGTATGAGGTCATAAAGTGGCACAATGACAGAGTGTGGAGGTGGGTGGCAAAACCAGTCCCGGTAAAGATGGTGGTAGGCAAATGGAGAAACTGGCAGCAGATTTGTGGCATCAGGCGGGTGGTGGCATCAGAATAGTGGCTGAGGCAGGTAGGTTGAACCCAGACTCATGTCTCACAGTTTGGATGAGGCGTCATGGCTGATGTAGTCTGACACCTAAGGCATTGGTGTGTGGAAACCATGGCCGATCCATGCCTGATTTATCTTGACAAAGGTCAGTCGTTCCACATGTCCCGTGTACAAGCGGGTTCTCCTTGGGGTAATGATTGCCCCCGCCGCACTGAACATTCTCTCTGATGCCACACTACTGGCCGGGCAGGACAGCTTCTCCACTGCAAACTCGGCAAGTTGCGGCCACACATCCAGTTTGGCTGCCCAGTAGTCCAACGGATCTTCTACCTGGTGTGGCAGGTGCTGTCCAAGTAGGCCACCACCCGTTGGTTCAGGGACTGCTCCCGGTCCCGCTGCTGCTGGCGACTGCCCTCCTCACTAGGCGGGTGAAGGAAGCTGCTCATCAGTGACTCCAGACTTAGGTTGCTGCTGATGGAGCTGGTACTGCTCCTACCCCCCCTCCCCCACCTTCCCCCAGCAGCCGTGGCAGTAGTACGTGAGTGCTGAAGAACCACCCGGTCATACCTTTCAGAAGAGGGACGATGCCGCAAATATGCAGTGGCCAACTGACTACGGAGGATTTCCCTATAGTATTTGAGTTTGTCCTGTCTGACCTCATGCTGCTGCTGTGGCTGCTGCCGTGCCCTCCACACTGTGTCATTGTGCCACTCTCTTACCTCATGCTGCTGCTGCCGTGACCTCAACTCTCTGTTCATTGTCCCACTCTGTGGATACAACTGTTTTCCCACACCCAGATGTCTTGTGCCACTGCCTGCCCTCAGCTGCTGCTGTGGCTGCTGCCGTGACCTCCCCTCTGTCAGGGTCCCACTGTTGACCTCATGCTGCTGCTGTGGTGTCCCGTGACCTCCACACTTTTCTGGGGCCACTTGTGGACTACTCTTTTTTTCCCCCACCCCAGAATGTCATTGTGCCCTGTCTGCCCTCTGTGTGCTGGGTGTGCTGTAACCTAACCTGTGTCTTGTTCCCCTCTGTGGCCCTATCTTTTTTTGCCCCTCCAAAAGTCATTGTGCCACTGTCTGACCTCATGTGCTGTGCCAACCTCCCCTTTTCAGACACGTTTGATAAAGATATCTGTTAGGGAAAATACCCACCATGTATTGACTCCAAATAAACCCCACAAAGAAGCTTGGGTAACCCTTGGATATAAATTGTGCTCCACAAAGGGCATGAAAAATTGATTGTAGTGCCGTTTAAAAACACTGTGTATTTTACTAAAATTAAAAAGCAAAAACAGGTTTAATTAAAAATTGGATATAAATTTATGCTCAGGAAAAAATTTCTTCTTTGGGGTAAAAAGAACTTTCTTTTAACCACACAGCAGAACCAAAACGCTTGTTTACCCCTGGATCTAATTGCGAAAAAGAAATGAGAAACCCAAAAAATTTTACCAGTTTGTAGGTTTTAAAAATGGGTGTATTTTAGGTACACAACAACAGAAAAACTTGAATTAACCTTTGGTTTGAATTAGCTCAGGCAAAATTTTTTTTTTGGCGGTGAAAAAGAACATTTTTTTACTAATTTTAAAATGCAGAAAAAATTTTGTTAACCCTTTGGATGAAAATTTGCACAAAAAAATGTGCTGCCAAAAATTTCCCAGCTTTGTAGCGTGTTAAAACGCCGTGTATTTTACGGAACAAAAACAAAAAAAATTTTAATTTTTCGGTTATGAATTATGCTACGGGAAAATTTTGCTTTTTTGGGCGGTGAAAATGAACATTTCCTTTAGTACCACAACAGCAGAACAACGTTTAAATTTAAACCCCCCGGGTCTAAATTTGGCAAAGAAATGAAAAACCAAAAAATTTACAGCTTTGTGCGTTTTAAAAAAGGGCGTGTTTTTCCCCGGTACCAACAACAGAAAAACTTGTAATTAACTTCGGTTGTGAATTATGCTCAGACAAAATTTCTTTTTTGGCGGTAAAAAAAAACGTTTTTTTTAGTGCCCACAAAGCAGAACAAGCTTAATTCCCCCCCTGGATTAAATTTGCGCAAAAAAAAATGAGCAACCAAAAAAATTACAGCTTTGTAGCGTTTTAAAATGGGGTTTTTTAGGGTACACAACAACAAAAAAAAACTTGAAAATTAAACCTTTGGTTGTAAATTATGCAAAGGCAAAATTTCTTTTTTGGCGGTGAAAAAAAAACGTTTTTTTTACTAATTTAACTGCAAAAAAATAGTAGTTAACTTTGGATGTAAATTGCGCAAAAGAAATTGCTGCCAAAAATGACCAGTTTGTAGCTGTTAAAGGGCGTGTATTTTGGGAACACAAAAACAAAAAACTTTTAATTAACTTTGGGTTTTATGAATTATGTTTACAGGAAATTTCTTTTTTTGGCGGGAAAAAGAAGTTTCTTTTAGTAACCCAACGCAGAACAACGCTTAAATTAAACCCCCTGGATCAAAAATTGCGCAAAGAAATGAGCAACCAAAAAGACTAGCTTTGTAGATGTTAAAAATGGGTGTATTTTAGGGTACACAACAACAAAAACTTGTAATTAACCCCTTTGGTTGTAATTTATGCTACAGGAAAATTTTTTTTTGGCGGTGAAAAAAACGTTTCTTTTAGTGATAAACAGCAGAACAACGTTTAATTTAAACCCCTGGTTTTAAAATTTGCCCAAAAGAAATGGCAACCAAAAAATTCCAGCTTTGAAAGTGTTAAAATGGCGTGTATTTTCGGTCAAAAAACAAAAAAATTGTAATTAAACCTTGGGTTTTGTAAATTTAGATACAGGCAAAATTTATTTTTGGGCAGTGAAAAAAAACGTTTTTTTTACTAAGTTAAAATGCAAAAAAATATTAGTTAAAACCTTGGGAAAATTGCGCAAAAGAAAGAGCAACCAAAAATTAAGTGGTTTTTGGGATTGAAAAAAACGCTTTCTTTAAATTAATACAAAGGAACAGGCTAGAAACCCTTGGTATTAAATGTGCTGTGAGCAGTTGCTTTAAAGTATAGCAGTGCTTTGGGACGCACACTAATTTCATTTCCCAAACCCCAAAAAATCAGATTTGAACGAAAGAAAGCAGTCTCTGTGCAAGCTGTGACCCCCCCCCAAAAAATGTGTTAAAAATGATTTCTTTGCATCGCTACATAAGCAGCGCGGCAGCACCTTCCCTACTCAGTACAGTGAGAGCGGATGAGCCCCCAGTGCGGCCCGGATTTTATAGTGCGGTGACGTACAGAATCCGTGGTCTTGTTGTTCTCTTGAAATGTATGCGGCTATGCCCTTCTTCCTCCCTGGTTCGCAGCCATTTTTCATTCAAAAGCACACTTCGTTCCTGGAAGTAACCCCAAACTTCGACTTCTTTTCAGAACCGAATTTTTCCCTGAAATTTTACGAAGTCCTTTCGTTGAATCAATTCCCCCATCGCTACACATAACATACACAAGTTCATGCTGAGAAATAACCTAAGAAGGAAAGTAAGAAGGAACTCTAAGGAAACCAATAAAAACTTAATTTTAATGAGACCAGGTTGATTTTTTAATCCAGTATGGAAAGTGGCAGTGCCCGCTAAGGGCTAGTCACTGCTCACCATCATCATGTTGCTGAAGTTGTTGTCTTAAAGAACTTTCACACTTACTACAGTAAATCCTGAACCAAGGCAAGGCAGAGACTTTTCGTAGACTTTCAAAATTTTTTCCCCCTTTGTATCTGGATTTATTGAATCTCACTTAATTTTTATATAAAATGATGCAACATGAAACTATATGCCTTATATATATTTTAATACTGTCTGAACTGCTTTTATATGTTTCATCACTTGAAAATGAAGTATTTTATATATTCTGCACCTTTCGTTTATTGTGGCACAAGGGCAGTCTCTGAGCACCATCTTGTGTGGAATATAGGATAATACAGTTTAGCAAGATTAAAAAAGGAGCTAATAAATCTAATGAAACCCGTTTTATGTGTAGGGTCACTGAATTAGAATGATCTGATCATTCTGTATCTTTGAGATTGCAGATCTTTATTTCTTTTAGTAAAGCAACAGATTTGTAATAATTTTAAAATTTTAAATTGGTATTATTTTGCTTGACAGTAGCTAGGTGTTTTTTTGGATAATGGCACCTTAAGATTAAAAATGGTTCTTCAGATAATGTCTGCATGAAGTCATTCAATAACTTAAAAATCAGTGGCTCAAGGAAAAGTTATATGGTATACATGTAAAGGTTTTGCTGAAGAATGTAGTTGAGGTTCGAAAAGTACACTGTGATTATCTCCTAGAGAGAATGAAGCCCTCAGTTGTCCTTGCACCGGAGCCTGGTAACAAAATTTGTATTTTATAGATATTCTGCATTGTGAACTTGTTGAAGTGTGTTTTTTTGTAAAAATTTGCTTTTTTTGGGTTTTCAATAGTACTGTATATGTATAGACTGTGCTTTATTGTAATTAAGAAATTAAAAAATATGTGTTTGAAAGGCTACACTAATGAGGCCAAACGGTTCTTTTATGTGAAAAAGTGTTTGTATACAGGGGGTTGCAAAAGTTTTATATCCCTTGAACTTTTCCCTCATTTATAAATTTTAAAATAAAAAAATTTAAATTTATTTTATTGATATTTTATGTGAAAAACCCCCTAGTGCAATGTTTTACCCCCGCTTGAGTAAAATACGTTGTAGGTCACCTTAGCTACATTGACGCTGAAAGCTTTTTGTGAATGTCTTACAGCTTTGCACTTATAAAGGCGGGAATTTTTGCCCATTACACTGGGGGGGCGAGTGGGACCGTGGTCCGCATGTGGGGGTTGGGGGCGCGCTCGTATCTGGCTTCGCCCCCTCTGCTTCCTCTCCCAAAGCTAGTGGCACACCCCCCCTCCCAGGGCGTCATGCGCCAGCTCCCTGAGATATAAAGGGCAGAAACGCGGGAAATTGGTTTTAAAGGGGGTGACCCTTTTTTTCGGGGATATTCCATTAGTTTTGCCAGATCTTTAATGCCTACTGCTTATAAAAAAAGGTTCCCGCTTTACCGCTGAGGTTATCTTACTGGTCCGTACCTGTTGCCTCCACCCCTCTACCAAAAATATTTGCCACTGTTTGCCCTTTTGGGGGTCCCTGATACGATTTTGCTGACGTTTTCTGTACCATGTTTAAAATTCGGTTCACCCAAGCAAGTCATGTCAGGGGTAGTGCCGGGGTAGGCCCCTCCCGCAGCAACCCCCAACCTGTCTTGGGGCGGGCTCTGGCAAACCCGGAACCTATTTTGGTTTCCCACTCCCGGGGTTTGGTTATTCACCGCTTGTGGTGGATTAGAGGATTTACTGGTCTGCCCTAACCCCTGTGTTTGGCTCCATCTATTTCCCCCCAGTCTGACCCGCTTCCTTCCCCGTGAAGATGCATCAAACCCGGGGTTATATTCCCTATGCTTCACAAAGGGGGTGTTGGTTCAGTGTAATGTGCAGTGTGGCTTTCCCCTTTACACATTGCGTTTGGATTTGGCCAAAAGGTTCAATTTTGGGGTCTTTTTGATCAGAGTTTCCCTTTTTCCTCATGCTTGCTGTTTCCCCGATTAGCTTTTTTTAAAACTGCAAAAGGGATTTCCTGCTTTCAAAAAGGGGTTTGTTTTGCCCATGTTTCATAAAGGTCAGATTTGTGAAGAAAAAACAAGTTACTGTTGTCCCCCTTGATGTTTTCTTTACAAATTTTTAAAAAAAAATAAAATGGGGCATTTGGGAAAGGGTTTTAGATAGGTATTAGCTCTCTAGTATCTACCATCCTACCATTCCCATCACAGATACACAAAATCGAAAATGTGTCATGCCGGTATGGCCAAAAAAATGGCCCAATGTATAAAAGTTTTGGGACATTCAGTAGGAATTCACCCCCCCAAAAGTTTTTAAAAAAAGTTTCAGCTTGTTGGTCTACCTTTTCTATCTTTTTACTAAAAAATTTTACAATTAGTGTGATTATGGTCTGTTTTTTTATGCATGGCAAACAACGGGCCATTCTTTACAAGTTTTCATATAGTAAATCAGTTTTTGGAAGATTTTACACTGGGCTTCAGCTTTCAGGATCTACTTTTTGCCTATTCACAAAAAAATCAAAAAAAACACCCTAAGAGTATGCTTTGGTTCTTTAAACCCCTGTTAAAATCTCTTTTGCTTTTTTTGGTGTTTTATTCTGATGGTTTGCTTGGGGTATTGACCTTTTTATGCACCCTTTAACATGCGTCGTGCTTTCATTTTTGTGTTTTTTGTCTCTCCAGCTGTGACCCATTTCTACTCCCTCTCTCCATTGGTTTGTATCTTTGTCCGTTTGTGTTCACCTCTGTTTGGATGGGACAGTGGACCAGTTGTGTCGACGCTTAGGGTCAGACCGGCAAGTAGGCAGGGAAAAAAATTTGGGGGCCTAGCACTAGGATACTGTCTCTCGTCCCCGTCCAGATTCCTTGGTCCCTAACATTATCACATTCTAACATTTTTTTTCCACCTCAGGAATGGCATGATATTATCCAGGAAAATTGTTAATCGGCTGGAAAGGGTTTTTTGCCTGGTATTGATTGGGGGGAACCGGTACACCTCCTCACAGGCGGGCTACGCCCCAACCCTTTTGGGGGTCCTTTCCCCACCCCGCGGGTTGTCCGGGGGCAGAAAAAGTTTTTGGACGTTTTTTTAGAGGGGCCGCAGGAATTTTACACCTTTCAGGGGCATGTGGCTATATTGTCAGGTAAGTCACTTGCTAAAAGGACAAATGTGGGGGTGGGGTTTTTCCCCACTTCAGGGGGAACCCCAGGAATGGGCCCATAAAAAGCCCCCATCGTTCCCCTGTGAAGTTCTGTGGTTTATTTTTTTAATCCCTGGGGTCATCTTTTGAGCCCAAACCAGCATCACTTGAAGAAATCAGCTTTTTAAACATATGCCAAGGCAAAAAATTGGCTGAGGATTACTCATGAGTTTGCAAGTGGGGCGTGATGCTAGTTGGTGTGATCCAGCGTTAAGGGCCCGTTCGCGGGGCCTTTTGATGAATAAGATGCCGGGTCACCCTCCCAAACCCCAAAATTTGAACAGACCTAGCCCTTGGGTCCTACCCACCCCAGGTTCCTGAGAGGAGAAGGAAAAAAAAAGGGGCCTGTCTACCCCTCTTTTTATCTCTTTATCTCTTTCATTTTTCTTATTTAAAAATTTGTCTTTCCCTTCTACTCCGAAAGAGGAGTTTGCAAATTGGAACCATGGAACTGAAACCCGGAGGGCATACCACATGAAAAATGCCCCGTCTCTGTATGTGGCAAATTGGTCATTTCTTTGGAATTTCCCCACCCAAACTAGGTCTCATCCCAAAAAAAACTCCGTTTCCCGAGCGGGTAGCGAAGGGGCCAACCGGCATCCAGGTTTTCCAAGATTATTTCCAAATATTGACTATTCCTTGTTTTTTTAAATTTTTTTTCGCTATCGGGCAGGGCCCGGTTTATTCCCAACCTTTTTGTTTTGCTTTTTTGTCCCGTTGGACCTAAATTGGTGGAGCCCGGGTCATAAATTTTTTCCCCTGCAGGGTTGATTTTACTCCATTGGTGAGAGGAAGGATCCACTTCAAAACCCCCAGTTATATTTGCAGGTTTGCCTATCCTTCTCAGGTTTTAGTTTTATGTCATGGACATTTTCATTAGATTTTTTTTGGTTTTTCCTTGGGGAAAAAGTGATCATAACTCCACCTTTGACTGGGAACATGGGAAAAATTTACTATTTGTGGGGGCCCCAATTTCCCCCTCATTTCTTTGCAGTTATCCAAAATGCCCCTTTTGGGGGGAAGCAAACCCCTTTCCCATTTTTTTTTGCTTTAGATGTTTTTGATAAAAAAAAAAATCTGTGATGTATTAATACATCATAGGTCTTTGACTGTGGTATTTTTCTCCCTTCCCCGGGTTAAAAACCAAAGGAAAAGGGTTTTTTAAATTTGTTGCTCCCGGATGAGGCCCTGTGGCTACAAAATTTGGGTAGTCTTCTAAAAGGATAATCGGTTTTCCCCAATAGAGCTGGGTTCTTCTTTGTGGACAAAAAAAATGGGGATTTTAGACCATGTATTGGTATTTAGAGCTGAACAACATCACAGTTTAAAAAAACAGTAACCTTTCTTTGTCCCTGATTTTTTAAACCGACTTTGGGTGCTGTGGTTTTCCCCCGGGGCTACAATCTGATTTGTATCAAGGAGAGGGTGGGGTGGGAAGACTGCATTTTAAAACCAGAGGGAATTTCATTCCTCTACCCCTTGGGGTGTGTAACGTGCCAAAAAGGTTCGCATTCATTAACAATTCTTTAGAGATCTCCTGGGCCAAAAAATGTGGTGGGATACCCGGGTAAATTTTTCTTTAATTCTTCCTCCCAAATTTGGCCCCCCTGTTAAGTATGTCGAAAAGTGCTATTTAAAGGTTACGTTAGAAAATTGTTTGGCAGGTTGTCCAAGTGCCTGTTGAGGTCCCAAAAAAATTTCTAGTTTAGTATCAGCCCTGAATCCTTTTGTATGAATACAGTCAAAGTCACCGCTATTGAGAATTGGGAACACCGTACTAACCTCGGAGCCCTCAAGAGTTTCTTTGGGTTTTCCAATTACAAATGCAAATTTCTTAAAACATTTTCAGCTAAGTCATTGAGGGTTCACCAAAAGTGGGTGCACATTTATACTGGCACTGGCGTTTTTTAACATGGCACCTCATGGCAAAGAACTGTGTGAGGATCTGAGAAAAAGAATTATTGCTCTACATAAAGACAGCATAGACTATAAGAAGATTGCAGACACCCTGAAATTGCGCTGCAGCCCGGTGGCCCAAGACCTAAGCTTCCAGAAGACAATGACCCCAAAAAATGCAGCCAAGGCAACAAAGGAGTGGCTCAAAAAAAAGCATTTTTAAGGTCATGGAGTGGCCCAGCCACTCTCCAGCCTTATCCCATAGAAAAAAATTATGGAGGGAGTTAAAAATTTGAGTTTTCCCAAACGGGGCAGCTTCAAAACCTTAATGATTTAGAGATGATCTGCAAAGAGGGGGACCCAAAATTCCTCCTGACATGTGCACAACCTCATCATAACTACAAAAAAAAATTGACGTGTGCTTGCAAAAAATGGTTTTGCCATAAAATATTAAGTCTTTTTTTGTAGAGGGATCAAAATTTCATATTTCTTTTTTGCAAATACAAATAAATTTTTAAATTTCACAAAGTGTTTTCTGGTTTTTTTTTTGGTTTTCCCATCTCTGAATGTTAAAAATTTCTACCCTTTAAAATTAAAGGACTACTCAGTTTTGTCAGTGGGAAAACTTTTAAAAATCAGCAAGGGATCAAATAATTTTTCCTTCACTATATATTATAATATATATTATTTTTTATTTAATATTTTATATAATTATATATTATTATTTATATGCTCAAAAGAAAGTCCACGGCACTGAAGAAAAATGGATGAAAAAATGTGTTTTTTTCCTCCATGCCCTGAAAAGGATTTCATTTGGGATGGAGGGAAATAAACCATTTTTTCATCCAAATTTTTTTCGGTGCCCTGGGCTTTTTTTGAGCTATTACTGGGGAACCTTTGGACCTGGGTTTCATGCTGGCACCACTTACTTTTATTTCGGGGAGTGTGCTTTTTTTGTGGAGTATA
>JAODAL010080428.1:0-12252 GCA_025379985.1 Phyllomedusa bahiana | reverse complement strand
TTCCCCTTCAACCCCCTTGGAAATTTGGAGGACAGTTTAATGGGGAGTGTGTTTTTATTTCACCCTCACCATCTCAGCTGTTTTTTTAGGTTCTTGAGGCCACGACAAAGGCGAGGGGAATTTTGGGCCCTTGCCTTCTCCCACGTGAAATCCAATCCTTGTCTTGAGTAGGTCAGAAAGGGTGTTGCTGATCAAACAGGCGATCTTTGGGCCCAGAGTAACAGCTGTTTAAAGAACTCACCCTATTCTGAGAGAGTTCACTCATCTCGGCAGGTTTCACTAAAGACTTCCCAGGTGGGCCCAAAAAGACCCCCGCATTTGACTTCACAGAGTCCACTAAAGTTTTCCCAGGTTGTTTTGTAACTCTTACAAATTTGCGCTATCTTCCAATGGACAGGGGTTGTATCGGGGGTGGGCAGGCTTTTATTTAGAACAATGCCGGGGGGGGGGAAGGTGACATAATAAGAGCGCGCCTTGGCTTCCATCACTCCCGAGTCAAGATGGCTGTGTTCAGGAGAAAGGTGAACCTGTGCGAGAGGGGACTGAAGGGGGAAATAATTCAGGGGTTTTGATGACCCTTCTTCTGTTCTAATCCTGGTGTCCCCCCTTTGTTCCCCCAAACTCCTTTCTTGCTGTTTACTTGTGCCTGAAGTCTCTCCATATTTGCCTCAGCACTCCTTGCTCTTGCACCTGCTCTTTCTTCCTCATTTCGTACATCTTAAGGTTAGCACACTGCGGCTTCTGCCAAGGCTGACCCATGGTTGCATCAAGCACTGGGTACGGGGTTCCCATCTTGGCTGGAAGTGGAAGTGTTAACTCCGAACGGCATGAGAAGGCACCAGGGTTTCCCGCTAGCCCAAGCAAGGTTGCATGGGTAGGGCGGGGGGCGGAAAGTGACAGGGAAAGAGGGGGGACGCCGGCATACAGACCCCCGGGTGGTTGGGAATGTTGGTGTATGGGCTGGACAAGTTGTGCTTTGGAGGGGTCCCTCCCTGTTCTCCAGACACACCTACTTCTGGGCATGGTGTGTGTCTTATGCCATTCTGGATTCTGCGCACCACATACTAGGCACACTCACACAGAGAGGGAGTTGGCTGATCCACCAGTGTTAGGCCATGTTCACACGGCTTAAAATGGGCCGTATTTCGGTCCGTAATCACGCGCCGAAGTGCGCCAATTACGGGCTGAAAACGGCCCATTCATTACGGTAATTAAAAGTTCTAATAGAGAACTATGGTTTACGCCCTCTCCCGCTCGGCGAATGCCGGGGGGGGAGAAATTGACATGTCAATTTATATAGGCCCGAGAATAATGAATGTCTAGGGGGCCAGGAGCTCCCCGGCCTCCCCGCCCCGCCGACGCTCCCACACGCGTAATTGCGGGCGAAATAATCTAATGGCAGAAAATTTAAAAGGTTTTGGGCCTCTGCCCCCTGATGAAGATTTGGCGGGTTGAAACATTTGGGGGGGTTCAGGCATGACTTTTTTAATTTGTGATTTTCTACCCCTACGGGTTTTTTACCCCGCAGAGGTCTCAAAGTAAACCTTATAGTTCATCCCCACAGATTAGGGATGACTGCCCAAGAAAGATTTTTTTGGGATTCTTTTTTGGAGTAGCAAATCACTGTTTATTGGGGTTTCCCCTGCAAAAGGTGGTTTTTTCCCCCCCAGATTTGATAATAAAAAGGGGTTTCCCTTCACAATTAAAAAAGGGATAAATTGAGAGGTTAAAAATGGGTTTATAAATGTGTGTATAGAGGTTAAGTGTTTACAAAAAAAAAGTTATTTTTTGTGCTTTATAGATTGAAAATGATAGATTTTAAGTTGCCTTTGCCCCGAAAGGAGGCCCCATCTTGGATTATACAGAAATTTATCTCTAATATGTTTTAAAACAATTAGCAAAGGAGATATACAGGAAATTTTTTGTCCATAAAAAAAAGGCAACAGGTGTAAACTAACAAATTAAAATGAACGGGATATGGATAGGTATTGGAAAAAATGTTTTCACATGACTCACATTAGTGCAATCAATTATTTGGAAGTTTTTGCAATGACAGGTTGTTATTTTTCTTGTTTTTTTGTGGTATTTTTGAATCCTTTTTGATATTTTTTCACTAAAAGATTTGGTTATAATAAGTTTGTCAATAACCTGAAAAAGGTCCATTTGGGCCAAAAACGTTTTCTGCCCGGATGATGAGTTTGTACTTCAAATGTTCTAATGAATAAAACGGATTTTCTTGAATATTGAAATCTGTGACCCCTGTCGGTATCTTTGATTTTTGGCATTTAACAGGCACCACATTCATTAATTTGAGTGCCGGAGACTAAGGGACTTAGATAATTTCTTTGGAGGTCACCAGATGGGGGGACAATAGAGCCCTCTCCCCGTTTCTAACCACTTGATTGAATTTGGGCAACTTTTTTTGGGCCTGGGAAAACAAGTGGTTTTTTAAAAATCCCAAAAACCGGGGTCAAATTTTTTTTTTTTAATCCCGGCTGGGATGTCGTCGTATAATTTCAGCCGGGGGGGATTTAGCTCCCTTTTTCCATCCACTATAGCACAGGTTTGGGAAATGGAAAATTTATGAGCCCCATAGCAAAAAAAGAAATGGGGGGGCCCCCGCACCTAAGACAATGAACTGAAACAGCAGAAAGGGGGAAAAAAAAACAAAAAGTCCCCGGGACTGTAAAAAATTTAAACCCGCCAGGGTTTTAGGGGGCCCCCCATAGTAATGCTAGAGTGCAGAAAGTCACCAGCTACTTACTCCCTACAAAAAGGAACAATGTTCTTGTTCCAGAGTACAGGAAAGGGTATCTTCTGCCAGTATGGATCCAGTATGAGTCACTGGGATCTGTCTGGGTCTATTAGGTGATGGGTTTTGTTTTTGCCAGTTGGATCCGTAGAGTTTACTTGGGGGGTCTGTCGGTGTCTATTAGGCCCATGGGGGCTGATCTTCCATTTTGGATCCAGTAGGGGTCATTGGGGTCTGTCCCCGGGTTTTTAGGCGATGGGTCTATTTTTGCCATATGGATCCAGTAAAGAGTCACTGGGGGGGGGGAAAAAATTTTCCTGGGGCTATTAGGGATGGTCTATTCTGCCCCTTTTGGGGTCCATATGAGTCACTGGGATCTGTCCTGGGGGCTTTTTAAAGGGGATGGGGGGCTGTTCTTCCAGTATGGATCCATAAGTTTATTGGGACTGTCTGGGTTATTTGGCCCAAAGGGGCTTTTTCTGCCCCGTATGGGAAACCAATAAAGAGTCACTGGGATCTGTCTGGGTCTATTAGGTGATGGGTCTATTCTGCCAGTATGGATCCAGTATGAGTCACTGGGATCTGTCTGGGTCTATTAGGTGATGGGTCTGTTCTGCCAGTATGGATCCAGTATGAGTCACTGGGATTGCTGGTCTATTAGGGAGGGTCTATTCGCCATAGGGGATCCGATGATCACTGGATCTGCCTGGGTCTATTAGGTGATGGGTCTATTCTGCCAGTATGGATCCAGTATGAGTCACTGGGATCTGCCTGGGTTATTCAGGGTTTTTTTTTTTCTGCCAGTAGGGATCCAGTTGAGTCACTGGATCGTCGGGTCTTTTAGGGGGTCTTTCGCCAGTTTGGCCCAGTATGAGCACGGGGATCTTCGGGGTCATTAGGCGGGTCTTTTCTCCCCAGTATGGATCCAGTATGATCACGGGGTCTGTCTGGGTCATTGGGAGGGGTCTTTCTGCCATAGGATCCTTTTGAGTCACGGGGATCGTCGGGGTCATTAGGTGATGGGATTTTCTGCCATAGGTCCATTTAATTCACGGGATCTGTCGGGGTCTTTTAGGTGTGGCTTTTTCTGCCAGTTGGATCCAGATGATCACGGGGATTTTCCTGGGTCCCTATTAGGTGATGGGTCTATTCTGCCAGTATGGATCCAGTATGAGTCACTGGGATCTGTCTGGGTCTATTAGGTGATGGGTCTATTCTGCCAGTATGGATCCAGTATGAGTCACTGGGATCTGTCTGGGTCTATTAGGCGATGGGTCTGTTCTGCCTAGGGCCATTAGAGTCACTGGATTTTGGGGTTTCTTTTGGGTTGGGGGTCTATTGCCAGTATGGATCCGAATAGTCACGGGGGATCTGCGGGGTCTTTTTGGCTGGGTCTTTCTGCCAGTAGGATCCTAGAGTCATGGATCTGTCGGGGTCTATTAGGTTTGGGTCTGTTCTGCCGTATGGATCCATTTGACCTGGATCTGTCTGGGTCTTTTAGGTGATGGGCAGGTTCTGCCAGTATGGATCCGGTATGAGTCACTGTGATCTGCCTGGGTCTATTAGGTGATGGATCTATTCTGACAGTATGGATCCATAAGTCACTGGGATCTTTTGGGGTCTATTAGGTGTGGGCTTTCTGCCAGTAAGGGATCCAGTGAGTCACGGGGATCTTCGGGGTTCTATTGGGTTTGGGGGCCTTTCTCAGTAGGACCATTTAGGGGATCTTCTGGGTTTTTTTGGGGGGGTTTTTCTAATTAGGCCGGGATTTTGGGTCTTTTTGGGGGCCCCAGTATGGATCCAGTATGAGTCACTGGGACTCCGGGGTCTTTTAGGTGAGGGGTCATTCTGCCAGTTGGATCCGTATGAGTCAGGGGATTGCCTGGGTCTTTTGGGGAAAGGGTCTTCTGCCAGTATGGGTTCCGGGATTGTTGGGTCTTTAGGCGTGGGTCTGTTTCCCGTATGGATCCGTTGAGACGGGATCTGTCTGGGTCAATTGGCTTGGGTCGTTCTGCCAGTTGGATCCGGAGGATCACTGGGATCTGTCTGGGTCTATTAGGCGATGGGTCTGTTTGAGTATGGTTCCGTTGTGTCCGGGGATTGTTGGGTCTTTAGGGGGGGTCTATTTGCCGTTTGGTCCGCCCCGAGTCACTGGGATTGTTGGGTCTATTGGGCGATGGGTTTTTTCTCCCCAGTATGGATCCAGTATTTTTCACTGGGATCTCCCTGGGTTATTAGGTGTGGGTCTATTCTCCCAGTTGGACCCGTATGGTACTGGGATTTGTCTTAAATTGTTAGATGTGGGTCTGTCCTCCCAGAATGGATCAAGTATGAGTTTTGGGATTGTGGGATTTATTAAAACCGCAGTCCAGCGCAGAAGTCATGTGCAATTTTTTTTCCCTCCTTTGTTTTGGGAGAGTGCCCCAAAGGTGGGATCGGGGTGACGTCGGTGGAAATTTTTCCCTCAGTACTCATACATATCAAAGGGGTTTAAAGAAGGTGAGAAATGTGTGACCGACGCATGACCGAGTCAGGGGTACAAGCGCCCCCGTAGCCCCCCGGCCCCTGGGACAGGTAAAGTTCTCCCCCACCCGCCCCTGCTCCTCGGTAGATTGCACAACATGGCCGGAGACACATATGGGGGAGGTGAAACCCCCCAAATCTGGGGAGGACCCCCAGATGCAGACGATAGTGAGGCGCAGTCAAGGTGTCCAATCGACCCTCAGGATTCCACTTTGAACTATCCCCATTTTTCCCCAACAGTGCAGGACACCGTAATACAGGAACTCCGACCAAGAATATAACTATATACTGTTGGAAAAAGGGCCCTATTCTGTTCAAAAAACGGTCTATGTTGTAAAAAGGGTGAGGTATGGACCCTGGTTATGGGGTCTATAGCAAACAAACAACTTAAATGCCAAAAAAGGAAAATGTTGGATAAGTCACCAGAATCACAGATGGCCCCCTTCAGAAACCAGCTGCTTTTGCATCTTCATTATGAACGGCGTTTCCCCTAGTTCAAAAAAACCCACGATTCAGGGAAAAAAATTCCCCAAAAAGGAAAATGGAACCCGCGATGAAGAAATAAAGTGCTTTTTAATTACCAAACCCCGATCGGGGTTGGAAATTATGAATTTTTAAAAAAACACTTTATTTTGCTTATGGGGATTTTATCCGGGTATTTATGGGGTCCTATTTGGTTTATGGAGTGGGTATTGATGTTTGGGGTCTATGTTGTATATGGGGTCAGGCTTCATGGTTATGGGGTCTATAGTGTACTGGGGTGAGGCTATGCCCGGGTTAGGGGGTTTGTTTTTATATGGGGTGCAGGTATAGAAATTTGGGGTCTATAGTGTATTGGGGGTGAGGCTATGATCATGGTTATGGGGTCATAGTTGTATTAGGGTGGGCTATAGATGGTTTGGGGTCTATAGCTGTTATGGGGTTCAGGCTTGAAAGGTTATGGGGTTTTTAAAGTTGTATTGGGGGTTAAAGGCTATAGATCAGGTTTGAGGGTCTATAGTTTTTTAAAAGGGGCAGGTATAAGGGTTATGGGGTCTATAACTGTATATAGGGGTGCAGGCTATAGAACACTGGTTATGGGGGTCTATAGTTGTATATGGGGTACAGGCAACGTGTGGTTTGGGGGTTTGTTGTTTTTTGGGGGTGCAGGTATGATCACGGTTATGAGGGTTATAGTTGTTATAGGGGTGCGGCTTAGATTAGGGTTTTTGGGGTTATAGTTGTATATAGGGGTGCGGCTATAGATTGGGGTTTGAGGGTCATGTTGTTTTGGGGTGAAGGTTTTATACATGGTTATGGGGTCTAGAGCTGTATATAGGGTGCAGGCTATAGATCACTGGTTATGGGGTCTATAGTTGTAATTAGGGGTGCAAGCTATCGATCATTGGCAATGGGTGTCAATAGCTGTATTTTTCGGGGTGGGCATAAAAAATGGTTAGGGGTCTATATTTATTTAAGGAGTGCAGGTTTGTCACGGTTAAAAGGTTCTATAGTTGTATATAGGGTGGGTTTAAAAAGGGTTTAGGGGTTATAACTGTTTTTGGGGTGCAGGCTATAAAAACATGGTTTGGGGGTTATGTTGTATATGGTAAGGTAAGATGACTGGTGATGGGGGGTCTATAGTTGTTTGGGGGTACGGGCTAAGAGGATGGTTATGGGGGTCTATAGTTGTATTTAGGGGTGCAGGCTATGCCCATGGTTGGGGGGCTATAGTTTTATATAGGGGTGCGGGCTATAGTCATGGTTTGGGGGTCTATGTTATATATAGGGGTGCAGGTATAATGGTTGGGGGTCTATGCGTATATAGGGGTACGGGGTACAGAGATGGTTATGGGGGTTATAGTTGTTTATAGGTGTAAGGTACAGTGATTGTTAGGGGGGGTCTATGTTGTTAATTGGGGTGCAGGCATAGCCCCTGGTTTGGGGTCTTGTTTATAGGGGGAGGCTATAGATTACTTGTTATGGGGTTTATAGTTGTTATGGGGTGCGGTTATACATGGTTATGGGGTCTATAACTGTATATGGGGTGGGTTAGAACCTCGTCATGGGGGTTATAGTTGTATATGGGGGTACAGGCTAAGTGACGGGTTATGGGGGGTCTTTTTTTGTATATAGGGGTGCAGGTATAGATGATGGTTATGGGGGGTCTATAGTTGTTTTGGGGTGCAGGTAAATGGTTATGGGGTCTATAACTTTATATGGGGGTGCAGGCTATAGAACCGGGTTTTGGGGGTTATGTTGTATATGGGGTAAGGTGATGACGGGTTTGGGGGTCTTTTGGTATAAGGGGTGCAGGCTAAGATGACTGGTGATGGGGGGTTATAGTTTTATATGGGTACAGGTAAAGAGACTGGCTATAGGGGTCTATAGTTGTATATAGGAGTGCAGGCTATAGATGACTGGTTATAGGGGTCTATAGTTGTATATAGGGGTGCAGGCTATACATGGTTATGGGGTCTATAACTGTATATAGGGGTGCAGGCTACAGATGACTGGTTATGGGGGTCTATAGTTGTATATAGGGGTACAGGCTACAGATGACTGGTTATGGGGGTCTATAGTTGTAATTAGGGGTGCAGGCTATAGACCACTGGTTATGGGGTCTATAGTTGTATATAGGGGTGCAGGCTATAGATGACTGGTTATAGGGGTCTATAGTTGTATATAGGGGTGCAGGCTATAGATGACTGGTTATGGGGTCTATAGTTGTATATAGGGGTGCAGGCTATACATGGTTATGGGGTCTATAGTTGTATATAGGGGTGCAGGCTATAGATCACTGGTTATTGTGTCTATAGTTGTATATAGGGGGTGCAGGGAATAGATGACTGGTTATTGGACCTATAGCTATATGTAGGGGTGCAGGCTATACATGGTTATGGGGATCTATAACTGTTTGCAGGGGTGCCGGCTATAGATGGTTATGGGGGTCTATAACTGTATGTAGGGGTGCAGGCTATACATGGTTATGGGGGTCTATAACTGTATATAGGGGTGCAGGCTATAGATGGTTATGAGGGTCTATAACTGTATGTAGGGGTGCAGGCTATAGATGGTTATGGGGTCTATAGCTGTATGTAGGGGTGCAGGCTATAGATGGTTATGGGGTCTATAGCTGTATGTAGGGGTGCAGGCTATAGATGGTTAAGGGGTCTATAGATGTATGTAGGGGTGCAGGCTATAGATGGTTATGGGGGTCTATAGTTGTATGCAGGGGTGCAGGCTATAGATGGTTATGGAGTCTATAGCTGTATATAGGGGTGCAGGCTATACATGGTTATGGTTGTCTAGGAAAGGAACAGGAAATAAAAAAAATTCTGAGGATTTTTGCTATTTGTTCTAATCACTGGAAAACTTGTCTTTGATTATTTCAGGCAATATGAAGTTTTCCGCTGAAGCGGTGGCGGAGGCCATGTTAGAGGCCGTGGTGGGGGTTTTGTCACTTTCAAAATTCGGCAAAATTCTTTGCAGACAGTAAAGGTGACCCTTTATGACCCTCCCATGTTACGAACTTGGGGGCCCAGTTGAAAAAAGGAGCCACCGGGGTTTTTTTTAAATGAAAGTGTCGGCCCGGGGCGGCTTTCCTTTTGGCCAGGGGTTTGTGTGACGGTGGATTTATCGGGGGGGGTTTTTTTTTATATGTCACATTTACCGATCCCAAAATTTTAAGGGGGTTTAAATTCCGACCTTTCCAAACCTCCCACTGCGTTTAAAAAAAAAAGGGCCCCCGTACGATTTTTTCCCATCACCGGGGGCCCCGGGCCCTTTGTTTTTTCCCTCAGTGGGGTGGGTTCACAGGGAAATTTTTGCGCCTCATTGTAAATGCGGATGTTTTTTTTCAGAAAAAAATTTCTGTTCCTTTTCCACTAATTTTTACACATTCCCACAAACCCCGTCCATCCCCCTCGGGCAGTCCCCTGCCCCAATAAAAAAACCGAGTGACAAATTTACTTTTTCAAAAACCTTCCCTCCAATGACAGTGGAATATTTTTAAAAATTTAATTTAAACCAATAATCCACCTTTTCAGGGGAGCAAATCAAACAGACGACTCTTTGGGTTATAAAAAAAATCCTAAAAAAACCAAAAGGCCCCAAAAACTTTACAACTAAAAGATCAAATAATCCTGCCAGACCCCTGCCGAACGCGCCCCCAACATGTGACTGTACACGGGGCCTAGAGACATTCTCCCCCGCCATAAGTAAACCATATAGTGGTAAATGTTTAGTTGTATTTTAGGCTAGCGGGGAAAAAAAAAAGGTGATTACATTGAGTTCCCTTTTAAGCCCACTCACAGGAAAAGGTTCTTTTTGATAAAGGAAATTTTTCCCACTTTCCCTTTTCTTCATCCGGTTCCCCCTTTCCCTCGCTGATTTCTCCCGGCCAATATCGCCCCAAACCCCTTTAAATTTTAAAAAGTTTTTTAAGTCCCCTCATTTTAGGGGGGTGTATGGGGCCCCCATATGGGAAAAGTATTTTAGGTCCCCTCAGTTAGGTAGGTTATAAAAATATAGGGTCATTAGGCAGGTATATAGATATGGGAGCCCAACTTTTCAGGCGGGTTTATATAATTTATAAGGTTACTCTTGGAAGTATATACAGTTACGGGTCCTTTTTGGCCCTATATATAGTTTACAGGGTCCCTTAGACAGTATTATAGATATGGGGTTTCTTTTGGCAGTAAATGATATGGGGTTTTACTCTCAGGCAGGTTTATAGATTATTGGGGGTTACTCTTTCGCAGAAAATTTTTGATTTTAGGGGACTTTTGGGGCAGTTTATATCTAGATATGGGGGAAACTTCTGGCAGGTATTTTATAGGGTCACTCTCGGGCGGGTATATATATATAAAAATTTTAAGGTCACTCTCTGCAGTATATATAGATTTAGGGAACTCTAAGGCAGTTATTAGTTTATGGGGGTTCATTTCGGGCAGGTTTATAGGGGCACTCGGGGCAGTTTTTTGATAAAGGGGAAATTCAGGCATTTTAAAAATGGGGGCCTCAGGGAGGTTTTAAAGGGGAAAACACTCAGGCATTTTAATGGGGGCATCCATGCAGGTATATGGGGGGCTTAGGCAGTATATAGGGGTTTCTCGGGGAGTATATAGTTATAGGGGCACTCTCAGGCAATTTTTTTGGGGCTCCCCGGGGCAGTATATAGATATAGGGGACACTCTCAGGCAGTATATAGGGGCTCTCAGGCAGTGTATATATATATATATATATATATATATATAGGGGCACTCAGGGATGTATATAGGGGTAAACTCCATTAAAAATAACAACATTAATACTCCCCTTTTCCTCCCCGGGGGAAAAGGCGCCCCCTCTTTGGCTGACACTAAATCTTCATTTCTGGCCCCTTCCGGCAGCCCCCTCGGCGCACAGCCTATGAGGGGGCTTTTGCCCCCGGGGGAGAGGCCCGCGGCTTTGATGACATAATTTTAATTCGATCGCTCCCGGGTTTAACGGGCAGGGGGGGCCCGGGGGGGTTTTCCGCAGAGCTATGATTACCCAAGGGGCCCTCGCAGTGTCGGACCTGTCCCTTCCGGGGGGGGGGATCCCAATGATCCTCGGGGAGCCGGTCCGACACTGTCTGGGAGCGGGAGCGCTCGCTCTCGCTCCCCCATTTCCCCTCAGCTGTAGTGGGAACAGTGGACGAAACTACACCCTAAAGAGATTTGTCAGTGCTCCGGGCCCTTGACAGCGGCTGGAGTTCGGCGAGGTTGGGGCACAGCGAGTTTTATTCGGGGCCCGAGCCCTAAAATAAAAAGCCTATCGACCCCCTTTTGCCCTAAACCTCTAAATCCAGCACTCCCCCCCCAGGTTTTGTACCGGGATGCATCCTTTTCCTGGGTTTTCTTTGATGCTGCGCCAATCGCTGACCTCTCTGTATTCAAGAAAAGGGAGGGCCCCCAGGGGGTTAAAAGGGGGGACTCTGGCAGCCCCGGGAAAGGCAGGGGTGATTGGGAGGGGAAAAGTATGGGGTATTTTCTTTTTTAGCGGGGTGGGAGGGGGGGTTTTGGAAAATTTTTTGGAAAAACCCCCTTTTTAACACATTTAAAGTTTTTCACCCTTGAAAAAAAAAATGAATGCAAGAAAAAAAAAAAACCACTTTTTTTCCCCCCTTCCCCCCGTGCTCCCCCCAAATTTACATTTCCTTGCAAAAGTATTGGGGCCCCCTTGAGTTTTTTCAACCTTTTGCTTTTTTTCGGGGCTTAAACTAAAATATAAAAATTTAATTTTTTTTTTTGAAGAATCAAAAACAAGTCGGCCCACAATTGTGAAGTGGAAAAAAAATTTTTGGGATTTTTTAAACTTTTTTTAAAACAATAAAAAACTAAATTGTGGGCGTGCAAAATTTTTCGCCCCCCTTTAGTTATTACTTTTTTTTGGGCGCCAAACTTTTCTGTTTTTTCATGCAGTCGTTGGGGGTTTTGGGTCTGTATCATTTTTTGCACATCGAAAAATGAAATTCTTGCCCTTTTCTTCCTTGAGGCTGGGCTCAGTGGGGTTGGGAAGGAAAGATCGTTTGTGAACAGTTTGGAGCTCGGAAAGGGTTGGGATGGGGGTTTTTTTGGTGAAAGCTAAAGCTCATTTGAGGTTGGAGGGAAAAGAGTGTTTGTGGGACAGCTGGAGCTCAGTGAGGTTGGATGGGGGAGCTTTTTGTGAAAGCGGGAAGCCCCGTGAGGTTGGATGGAGAGTTGTTTGTGAAGCTGGAGCTCAGTGGGGTTTTGGATGGAGAGTTTTTGTGGACGCTGGGCTAGTGAGGTTGGAGGGGAAGGCTTTTGGGTGAACAGCTGAAGCTCAGTGGGGGTTGGATGGAGAGGTTTGTGCACAGTGCGGGTCAGTGAGGTTGGATGGGAGCTTTTGGGTGAGCAGCTGGAGTCAGTGAGGTTGGAGGGGAGAGCGTTTGTGAACGGGCTGGAGCTCAGTGAGGTTGGAGGGAAAGGCGTTTTGGAGCGCTGGAGCTCAGT
>JAODAL010080427.1:0-12252 GCA_025379985.1 Phyllomedusa bahiana | reverse complement strand
GGAGTATAAAGTATAATTTTACATACTTTTTATTTAAAAAGGGAATAGGGGGAATTTTAAAATGTTTTTACTGTTTAAAACCTAACATTTAAAGGGGGGAAAAAAAAGGGGGTGTTTTCTTTCCCTACAATAAAATAGTACAGGGAATACTGGGGATGTAAAGTACTTATGTTACCATACTATTTTAAATTACGGGGAAACTGGGATGTAAATTCTTACTTTTCCCATAAAAATTTTTTATAAAGGGGAATACGGGGGAATAAATGTATTACTGTTACCATACATTTATAAATTTTTAAAAAGGGAGATCGGGAGTAAAATGTATTACGTTCCAAAAAATTTAAAATATAGTACGGGTAATACGGGGATGTTAATGTCTTACTTTTTACCATACATTAATTAGTACAGGGGGTACGGGAAAATTTAAAATTATTTACTTTACCATACATTTAATAGTACAGGGGATACTGGGTGTATAAAAAATTACTTTAACCATACTTTAAATATATAGTACAGGGGCAGATACAGGAGATGTATAATGTACTTACTGTTACCATACATTATATATAGTACAGGGGAGATACTGAGGATGTATAATGTACTTACTGTTACCATACATTATATATATAGTACAGGGGAGATACTGAGGATGTATAATGTACTTACTGTTACCATACATTATATATATAGTACAGGGGAGATACTGAGGATGTATAATGTACTTACTGTTACCATACATTATATATAGTACAGGGGAGATACAGGGAGATGTAATGTACTTACTGTTACCATACATTATATAGTACAGGAGAGTACTGGAGGATGTATAATGCTTACTGTTGACCATACATTATATAGGAGTACAGGGGAGAATGGGATGTATAATGACTAGGTTACATAATGTATATATATAGTACAGGGAGAACTGGATGTATATGTACTTACGGTAGTATAATTAATAGACAGGGGAGATACTAGGAGATGTATAATGTACTTACTGTACTCATTATATATATATAGTACAGGTGGAGATCTAATGTTAAATTGTACTATACATGTTATCATACATTATTATATAGTACAGGGGAGATATGGGATGTATTATGTACTTAACTATTACCATACATATATATATAGTACAGGGAGATACTGGGGATGTATAATGTACTTACTGTTACCATACATTATATATAGTACAGGGAGATACTGGAGATGTATAATGTACTTACTGTTACCATACATTATATATAGTACAGGGGAGATACTGGAGGATGTATAATGTACTTACTGTTACCATACGATTTATAATATAATAAATGTACAGGGGAGATACTGGATGTTATAATGTACTACATGTATATCCATACATTATATATATAGTACAGGGGAGATACTGAGGATGTATAATGTACTTACTGTTACCATACATTATATATATAGTACAGGGGAGATACTGGGGATGTATAATGTACTTACTGTTACCATACATTATATATAGTACAGGGGAGATACTGGGGATGTATAATGTACTTACTGTTACCATACTTATATATATAGTACAGGGGAGATACGGAGGATGTATAATGTACTTACTGTTACCATACATTATATATATAGTACAGAGGAGATACTGAGGATGTATAATGTACTTACGGTTACCATACATTATATATATAGTACAGGGGAGTTACTGGGGATGTATAATGTACTTACTGTTACCATACATTATATATATAGTACAGGGGAGATACTGGGGATGTATAAGTGTACTTTACTCGTTACCATTACTTTATATATTAGTACAGGGGAGATGCTGGAGATGTATAAATGTAAAAAATGTTACCTATTATCATTATAATATAGTAAGGCAGATACTGGAGATGTATAATGTACTCTACCTGTTAACCATACATTATTTATTGTTTATTTAGTTTTTACCAGGGGAGATACTGGGGGATGTATAAATGTACTTACTGTTAACATACATTAATATATAGTACAGCGGCAGATACTGGAGATGTATAATGTAGCTTACTGTTACCATACATCTTATATATAGTACGGGGCAGATACTGGGTGTATAAGATGTACTGTACTGTTATCACATTACATTATATATAGTACAGGTGATATACTGGAGATGTATAATTTAATTTCTGTTACCATACATTATATATAATACAGGGGAGATACTGGAGATGTATAATGTACTTACTGTTACCATACATTATATATAGTGCATGGGAGATACTGGGAGTCTGGATAATGTACTTTTATGTTACCATGCATTATATATAGTACAGGAGGCAGAATAATGGAGAATGTATAATGTAACTTACTGTTACCATCATTATATATATAGTTAGAGGGGAGATCTGAGGGAGGATGTAATAGATGTACTTACTGTTACCATTAACATTATATATCAGTACAGGGGAGATACTGGAGATGTATAATGTACTTTACTGTTACCATACATTATTATTTAGTTTAGTTTAGAGGGGAGATACTGGGGATGTAGTTGTTGTAATCTTACTGTTACTCAGTAGCTCATTATATGATAATACAGGGGACAGATTCTGGTGATGTTTAAGATATGTATCTCTTACTGTTTAACATAATTATATACGGTTGTATATATGAGTTCAGTGGTTGGGAGATGACTGGGGATGTATATGTGTGACTTTCATCAGTGGGTTCATACATTATATAAGTAATACAGGGAGATACTGGGAGATGTTATATGTGTACTTACTGTTTCCATACTTTACTTATATAGGTACAGGGGTGAGTTACTGGAGATGTATAATGTATCTACTGATACCATACATTATGTAATATAGTGTCAGGGAGATATGTGGATGTATATTTGTACTTAACTGTATACCATACATTATATATAGTACAGGGAGACACTTGGGGAGGTATAATGTACTTACGTTGACCATACATCTTTATGTAGTACAGGGGAGAATACTGGAGATGATATACATATACTTACTTGTTACCATAAGTGTATATATATATTACAGGGTGATAACTGGAGAGGTATAATGTACTGGACGGTTACCATACATTATATATAGTACAGGGAGTATACTGGAGAGGTATAATGTACTTCGTAGTTAACACACAAATCCTTCTCTATATTAGCTATATAAGTATCAGGAGAGGATACTGAGAGCAGATGATTTAACTGTACTGTACTGTTACCCGATACATGGTAGTTATTTAGTTAATGGGAGGAGAATACTGGGGGTGTTTTTTAAATTTGTACTTAGACTGTTTACCTATACGTTTTATTTGGGTTATGATTAGTACTCAGGGGATGGATTTATGGGGATGTGTAATGTACTTCTGTTACTCGTATACTATTATATATTATAGTACAGGGGAGATTAGATCGGGGAGATGTGTTAATGTACTTCCTGTTACCAGATACATTTTATGATATAAGTAAGTGGGGAGTACTGGGGATGTATAATAGTACTTACTGTTACCATACATGTATATGAATTAGTACAGGGGGATACTGAGATGTAATATATATACTTTACTGTTTACCATACATTAATATTTAATACTTAGCTACAGGGGAGATACTGGGAATATGGATAATTGATACGTTACTGTTGCATTACATTATATTATTGTACAGGGTCAGATTACTGGAGATGTATAAAAAAATAAATGTACTTACCTGTTACCTTACATATATATATGTACAGGGGAGATACTGGGGATGTATATAGGTACTTTACTGTTAACCATGATACGATTCTAGTTTATATAGTACAGGTGGAGTAACTTGGAGAGTGTATATTGTACTTACTGTTACCATACATATATATAGTCAGGGGAGATTTGGAGGATGTATAATGTACTTACTGGATACATACATTTTTATTATAGTACAGAGGGAGATACTGTGGATGTATAATGTACTTACTTTACCATACCAATTATATATAGAGTTTAATAGGAGTTACAGGAGATGTATAATGTACTTACTGTTACCATACATTATATATAGTACAGGGAGCAGATACAGGAGATGTATAATGTACTTACTGTTACCATACATTATATATATAGTACAGGGAGCAGATACAGGAGATGTATAATGTACTTACTGTTACCATACATTATATATATAGTACAGGGGAGATATGGGGATGATGATAATTGTACTTACTGTTAAGCCTATTTACGTTATTGTTATATATAGTACAGGGGAGATGCAGGAGCTTATAATGTAAGTTATATGTGACCATACAATTATTATATAGTTGCAGGGGAGATACTTGGGAGTGTATAGTGTACTTACTGTTGACATACATTATATATATAATACAGGGGAGATACTGGAGATGTATAATGTTCTTACTGTTTCCATTCTTTTATAGAATAGTACAGGGGTGATGTGGAGATGTATAATGTTACTTACTGTTACCATACATATATAGATAGTACAGGGCAAGATACGGATGATGTATAACTGTACTTAACGGTTACATAAATTATATATAGTACAGGGGTGATAATGGGGATGTATAATGTACTTAATGTTACCCATACATTAATATATTAGTACAGGGAGATACTGGTAGTTGTATAAATGTTCTTACTGTTACCACATACCATGGTTATATATAGTACAGGGCAGATACTGGGATGTTTAATGATACTTACATGTTTGACATTACGATTATCATTTTTAGTTCAGGTAGATAGTTACTGGAGATGTATTATTGTACTTACTGTTACATTACATTATAATATAATACAGGGGAGTTTACTGGAGATGTATATGTACTTATGATCTACAACAGACGAATTATTATAAGCTCTATATGGTACAGGGAGATACGGGAGATGTTTATGTATAGTGGAACCTTTACTGGTAACAGTACAACTATATATATTGTACAGGGCTGATACGGGGAGATGTTAATGTACATTACTGTGTACCAATTACATCTTACTATATTGTTACAGGGGAGATACTGATATGTCTAATGTACTTACTGTTACCAATACATTATATATATAGTACAGAGGGCACGATACTGGATGATGTATAATGTCTTACCTGTTACCAAACAATTATATATATTATTACAGGGGAATCATATGGAGATGTATAATGTAACTGACTGTTACATACATTATAAATATACAGAACAGGGGATGATACTGCGGTGTATAAATGTATCTTACTATTTACCACATACAATTATGTATTTATCGAACAGGGGAGATACTGGAGAGGTACAAATGTACTTACTGTTACTTTTACATATTATATATTTAATACAGGGAGTACTGGGATTGGATAATGTACGTTACATGTACCATACTGTTAAGCTATAATATTAGTTACAAGGGGAAGATACTGCGGGTATGTATAATGTACTCACTGTTACCACATCATTATATATAGGTTCGAGGGACGATACTGGGTATGTATAAACGTAAGCACTACTGTTCTGTGTACCATGAAGATCTCTCATTATTATGTTTATAGTACAGGGGAGATACTGGAGATGCTAATAATGTACTTACTGTTACCGATAATTTATATATTATAAGTACAGGGTGAGATACTGGAGATGGTATAATATACTTACTGTCACCTCATACTTTACATATAATAGTACAGGGGGAGATACTGGGGATAGTATAATGTACTACCCACTACTGGTTACCATACGAGTATTGTTATATATAGTCATCAGGGAGATACTGGAGATGTATAATGTACTTAATGTTACCTAATGAATTTTTATAGGTAAGGGGAGATACTGGAGGATGTTGTAATGTTACTTAATGTTACCATACAAAAATATATATTACAGTACAGGGGAGATACTGCTGGGATGTATAATTGGTACTTACTGCATCCATAACGCAGAGTTATTTATTGGGTACCAGGGGGAGATACTGGGAGAATGTTAGTAATAGTGCATACTGTTTAAACATACTATTATATATCTTGTAAGACTGGGGAGATAACTGGCAGATGTTATAAGTGTACTTACTGTTAGCCATATTAATATTTTTTGTACTGGGGTAGAGTACTGGAAGATGTATATGTGTCATTACTGATTACCATTCACGTATTTATTGTGTAACAGGAGAGATGAACTGGAGGAGTGTGTATAATGTACTTATGATACACATACATCTATGTCTATGAAAAGTACAGGGGAAGATAGATGGGGATGGTAATACATGTATTACTGTGCCAATATAAATAATTGTTATATAGATACAGTGGGAGTATGGTCGATGTATAAGTGTTATTTTATACTGTGTTGACACTGACACATACATGTTAGTTGAGGATGCATAATGATAAGCTGACTGTGGGTGAGAGATTATGGAGATGTATAATGTGTCTCTCTCTTTTTAAAACTGTATACCATACTTTAATTTTAGTATATTGTACAGTGGGAGATATGCGAGATGTTATATAATGTGTTCTTACTGTTACCATACATGTATATTATTATTGTACGAGGGCCCGAGGATTACTAGGTGACTGCACCCCATGTACTTATTGCTTGGGTGGGCTCATACATTGTATATATAGTAGACAGGGATTGAGATAATGGGGCATGTATAATGCACGTGTGTGTGGGTTTTGAGTTCGGTTGCGCGTACCTAATCTCAATATAGTAATATATTATAGTGAGGTGGGGTTAGATACTGGGGAGATGATTTACTCAAGGTTAGGGGGGGGGTGTTAGTGGTGGGGAGGGTGGATTGTTGTTTTACGCGTTACGCTCTTAATTATAGATATTAGTAGTACAGGGTAGGGTTGGGGCGGAGAGAGTGTTGGAGGTGGGTGGGGGGGGGTTCGGGGGGTGGTATGTATAATGTACTTACTTCTGTGTCATGTGGTGGAGGTATTGCTCAGTATACATTTTAAATATCTATTATTGGACTATGTTACTAGGGTGCGGCAGAATTACTGGGTGATTAGATGTGATGAATGTGTCCTTTAATTGTTACCATATACATTTATTATATATATAGTACAGGGAGATACTGGTGAATGTATAATGTATTATACTGTTACTTACTGTGAATGCTCTCACAATAAATCGCCTCTCCTGATTTAAGTGAGTTATATAGTTTACAGGTGGACTACCCGCAGAGATGAGCAGTAAGGTGTGCTGATGTATTATGATCTTTCTGTTATCCATTCATATATATATAGGAACAAGGGAATGATAGCTGGAGGTTGTATAAGTGTACTTACTGTTACACTGATTTGATTTAGATGTTACAGGGGAGATACGGGAAGATGTTAATAATGTAAATTACCTGTTTCCATATTTTTTTAATATATATAATTACAGGGGTGATAACTCGGAGATTGCTTATAATGTAACTAAGTATACGTTTTATACCAATTACATTAGTTTTATAGAAATAATATAATATATATATAGGTACTAGAGGTTATATTTCAATATTAATATATTATTAATATTTTATAAATATATATAGGTACCAGGGCGAGACAATACTGGGGATCGTGGTAACTGTACTTGGTTACCGCATACATTATATAATATAGTACAGGGGAGATAGTCTGGGGTATGTATTAAATGTGCATTAAGTTACCATACATTTTTTTTATAATATTATACACCCCCGCTCTCCCCCCCCACGCCCCCCCCCCCCCCAGGATGAGATACTGGGGATGTATAAATGTACTTACTGTAAACATATCAATTATATTAGTACAGGGAGATACTGGGGATGTATAAATGTACTCACTGTTACCTTCCATTATATACTTGGTACAGGGGTGTATACTGGAGACTGTAATAAATGTACTTACTGTTACCTACATTATTTATCATACGTTACAGGGAGATACTTGCGGATGTAATTATATGTAATCTTAAATTGTTACCATATACACTTTATATATATAATACAGGGATGATATGGAGGATGTATAATGTACTTAAACACTGTTACCAATATACATTTATATATATAATACAGGGGATGAAACGATGGGGAATGTATAAATTGTAACTTACTGTTACCATACATATGTATATAGTAGTACAGGGGAGAATATGGGGATGTATAATGTACTTAACTGTTTCCCTAATCATTATATATATAGTGTGTGTGTGGGAGATACTGGGGATGTATAATGTACTTGTTTACTGGGTTAACCATAACATATAATATATATTAGTACAGGGGAGATACTAGGGGATGTATTTGTAACTTGACTGTTACCATACATTATATAGTATACAGGAGGAGATACTGGAGAGGTATAATGTACTTACTGTTACCATAATTATATATATAGTACAGGTGGAGATCCTGGGATGTATAATGTAATTACTGTATACCTACATTTTTATCACTTCTTATAGTAGCAGGGGAGTACTGGGGAGGTATAATGTACTTACTGTTACTCCATAATACATCACTCCTATATAAGCTAACAGAAGGAGATCAACCTGGGGAGTGGTTATACCTGTACTTACTGTTACCATACATTGAATATAATATAGTACATGGGTGGATACTGGGGATGTATAATGTGATCTTACTTGTTAACCATAACATCGTATATTATATAGTACAGAGGAGTTATTGGAGATTGGATGATGTACTTACTGTTACCATACATTATATATGAGTACAGGGGGCAGATACGAGAGATATAATGTACTTAATGTTACCGAGTACATCTATTATATCTGCTACAGAGGAGGAGAGATACTGGAGATGTATAATGTTACTTACTGTTACCATACATTTTATAGTAGTCCACTGGGGAACGATACTGGTCGAGGATGTATAATTTTTTACTGTGTACCATATTATTTATTCATTAAATGAATGGGGACTGATACATGGAGATGTATAATGTACTTGCTGTTACCTATACATTATATATAGTACAAGGGAGTTACTTGAGAGGATGTATAATGTACTTACTGTTCATCACTATTACATTATATATAGTCACGCATAGGGGTTAGGACACTGGGAGGAGGTTGTGTTTAACTGTACTTACTGTTCCAATTCGCGTTTTTCATAGATTATATAGTATTAGGGAGATAATGGCCTAGGGACTACTGCCCCGCAGGCCAATATGTATAATGTACTTACTGTTGACATTACATTATATATATTGGTAAGGGAGATATGGAGATGTTATAATGGACTTATGTTACCATACATTATATATACAGTACAAGGGGGAGATACTCGGGGATGTATACATGTCACTTCACTGTTACGTTGTATATAAGTGCAACGAGAATGAGGAAGGCAATAAAAAGTACTGTTACTACTGCAATGATGATGCCAATCCTTGATCGTTCCGATAGAATGAGGGTTTGAAACTGAACTGTGAGACGCTGCCAGCTCTTTCCTCCTTTCTCTCTTTCCAATGACACCATAGATCAAGGATTGCTTCGACTGCTATGTACCTGTCACTTCTAACCTCTTGAGCTCATTTGGCGACTCATGTTGATCGGCTTTTTCGCTGTTTTTTGAGTAACCTGCCGACCTCACAAGGCCTCGAATATCATGAGTCGGACGCAGGGATGTGGTGTCTAGGCAGCAGGCGCTTCTGCCACTTTCAGCTGCGCCGCCGACCGAATGACAGTGGGCGGGCAGTGGGCCGGTGTAGAGGCGTTCCGAGGGCGGGAGCGTAAGCGCGCTCTGGTTTTACTACGAGGCATGGTACGATGGTGGCTCGGCAAAGCGAAGGCTGCTAGTGTAGCGCTCGCGTCAGTCCGAACAAGCAGGACTTGGTTTATTTTGGTCTATTCCTCCGAAACAGAGGCTGAATGATAGCAGGATCAGACATGCGAGGAAGCAGAATAGAAGATATAAAAGAAGAAGTCATCCTTTTATATTAAGCGCGGAAATTCACTTTATCATAGAAACAGAGACTGTAACCGTAATATAAATAAACATAATAAACAATAATATTCCAAAACTCTAGAACGGCGCAATATCAAGAATTATGATATTGGAAATCGGACCGGGAAATACATAATTCAAAATTATGAAAGCTATTCTCAGTGGTCGGCATTACAGCCACAATCAGAATAGGAGCGACAATGTCCCATTAGATAACCTCTTTGGAGGAGAATTGACCAATCTGGAATAGAGCGACAATGGTAACTTAATATCCTATGCGAGAAAAAATTGACCAATCTTAATAAGTCTAAATGGCAGAGACAGTTCAAAATACAGTAAACGGCATGAACGAGCCGATTGGTATTGAAGCGGCGGGGGCTCGTCCAGCTTAGCCAAAATTTGAGCGCGAGTATTTCCTGAGTTCTAGGGGGAAAAAAAATTCTGACGCGTCTGTGATTGGCTAAGTTAAAGAGGCCCCCGTTATTTGGCCAATGGGAGAAACGAGCGACGCTCCCAGGGTTTTTAATGAATCTGAAAATAAAATTTTAAAATGGGCCCAAATTTTAAAATTATTAAATACAGAAATTGTCCCATGGTATATAAAAGGAAAAAAATATGGGGGTAACGAAAAAAATATTAAATCAATAAAATCATGTTTTTTTTCTTTATTTTTCGTTGCCAAACTTTTTTTTGGGGTAACAAAAAAAAAAAAAAATAAACATGATTTTTTTGATTTTAAAATTTTTTTTCGTTACCCCCATATTATCATTCTTTTATTTACATCGGGACAATTCTGTGTGTTATAATTTGATTTCGGCCCCTGTACGTTATTTTTAGATTGATTAGAAAACCCCTAGGGTCGCTCGCTCTCCTTGGTCCAAATAAGGCGCCTCTTTTAACTTAGCCATTTACAGGCCCTCGAATTTCTTTTCCCCATGAACTCTAGAAAAAGTAGTCGGTCTGATTTGGTAAGCTGGACGAGCCCCGCCCCTTCAACCAAACAGCTCGTTTCTGATTTTTACTGTATTTTGAACTGTCCCCCTTTGAATTATTGGAAATTTTGGTTTAAATTTTCCTTTTTTAAAACATTGGGTTTTAAAAGGGGGAAATTGTCGTCCATTTCTGATGGCGGGTTTTTTTCCCGCCAAATGTGAAAAAGCTTAAACAATTTGAATTACTTTTTTCCCGGCAATTTCTCTTTTTGGCAATTCCTATTTTGCGCGGGTCTCGGGAAAAACGCGTTTGGGGTTCGGGTTTTTTTAACTGTTTTATTTTTTTAAAGAAGGGTTCGGTCTTTTTTCGGGAAAGGTTTTACACTTAATAAAAATTTTTTTTTTTTTAAAAATTCCCGCCGCACGGCGTGGGGCCCCGAGATTTTCAGGCCCCAAACTCTCCATAGACAAAAGGGGGAAAAGGGACAGCGCTCTGATTGGCTGGGATACCCAAGCCCCGCTTGCTCACCCAATCGCTTTTTTCCCTTTTTACGTTTTTTGAATTATCGCCGGGTTTTCTGTTTGGTCAATTTCCCCATGGGTTTTTAAAAGGGGTTCACGGTCGCTTATTCTGTTTGGGCCGGGTTTTTGCGACAATGTGAATGGGTTTAAAAAGAATTTGAATTACTGTTTTTCCCCGGCAATTTCAATTACCCAAATTTTTTGGAATTGCCCCGTTTTGATTTTTGGAAAGTGTTTTTTTTTTTTTTAATTATTTTTTTTTTTTACGTTCAGCTCTTTTTTTTGCCCACTGTTTTCCCCTTTTTTAAAGGGGTTTTTTTTCCGGAATCATTATTTCCTGCGGGCACGGAGGGGAAAAGCCCCCAGATTTCTGTCGCGATTTTATTTTCCTCCCCCCATGCCCCGGATCCTGCTTAAATTTGCCTCTGCCGGAGGATTTAGACCAAAAAAACCCCCGGGGTCCCCTGTCGGAGCTGCCCCCGAGGCTCTTTGGGGCCTCGCTTTCCCGACTCGCCATGGGTAATGCCTCGGATTTTCAAGGGGCGCCGCGTCCCGCCCCGGAAAGCCTACCCGGGGCCCACCCCCGGCCCACCGGCCCCCCCCTTCTTGCGGGGCGAAGGGGAAAGTGGCGAACACTGCGCCAAAACCCCGAACCCCTGGTCCGACAGGGGGAATTCGGGCCGGGAAGGGGGGCAAAGGGGATAACGCCCCAAGATTTTCTAAAAAAAAAATTTTTTTGGTGGGGGTGGGGACAACTAAAAAACCGGGTGGGGGTTTTTGGTTTTTTCGAGGGGGGTATTGGGGGGGGGGGGCCCCGGGTGGGGGGGTTTTTTTTTTTAAATTTTTGGTAGGGGATTTTTTAGGGTTTTTTTGGGGG
>JAODAL010080426.1:0-12253 GCA_025379985.1 Phyllomedusa bahiana | reverse complement strand
TGGGGTGTTGTGAGGATGTACATCCTCCCATATACATTACGCGGGGTTTTGTCGAGGAAATAACCCCCAATATACTGTACCCGGGTTTTGGGGGATAGTCCCACTCCCCCTTACATGTACCAGGGGGTGGGGGGATAGTCCATTTCCCCATATACTGTGCGGGGTGTTGTGGAGATAGTCACCCTCCATTTTAAAATTTACGGGTGTTGTCAGGATGTCCCACCCCCCATTACATGTGCGGGTGTTGTGAGGTGTCAACTCCCCATTACTGTACGGGGTGTTGTCGAGGTAGTCACACTCCCCCATATACATTACGGGGGGGTGTTGTGGGGTTTCACCTCCCATATAATGTACTTTTGTTGAGGTAGTCCACCCTCCCCATTACATGTGCAGGGTTTTGGAGGATATCCACTCCCCCCATATAATGTCCAGGGTGTGTCAGGATAGTCCCACTCCCCATATACAGTCGGGGTGTTGGGGAGGATAGTCAACCCCCCCTTATACATGCGAGGGTTTGTGGAGGATGTCACCTCCCCCATATACATTACCGGGTTTTGTGAGGAAGTCACCTCCCATTAATTACCGGGGTGTTGTGAGGATTCACATCCCCCATATAATTACGGGGGGTTTGGTGGGAGGTAGTCACACTCCCCCCCCATATACGTACCGGGGTGTTGGGGGGATAGTCACTCCCCAATCATGTCCGGGGTGTTTTGGGAGGATGCCATCCCTTTCATGTAGGGGGTGTTGTAGGAAAGTCACACCCCCCTTACATTACGCAGGTGTTGTGGGATAGGTCCTCCTCCATATACATGTACACAGGGTATTTTCGAGGATAGTCGCACTCCTCCCATATACATGTACGCAGGGTGTTGTTGGGGATAGTCACACTCCTCCCATATACATGTACACGTGGTGTTGTGGAGGATAGTCACACTCCTCCCATATACATGTGCGCAGGGTGTTAGGAGGATAGTCACACTCCTCCCATATACATGTACACAGGGTGTTGTCGAGGATAGTCACACTCCAGCCATATACATGTACGCGGGGTGTTGTCGAGGATAGTCACACTCCAGCCATATACATGTACGCGGGATGTTGTCGAGGATAGTCACACTCCTCCAATATACATGTACACGGGGTGCTGGGAGGTAGTTAACACTCCCCCCATATACATGTACGCTGGGTGCTGTCGAGGATAGTCACACTCCTCCCATATACATGTACGCAGGGTGTTGTGGAGGATTGTCCCCATCCCCGTATACATGTCCCACAGGGAGTTGTGGCGGTTTGTCACACCCCTCCATTATACATGTACGCAGGGTGTTGTCGAGGATAGTCACACTCCTCCCATATACAAGTACGCAGGGTGTTGTGGAGGATAGTCACACTCCAGCCATATACATGTACGCGAGGTGTTGTCATAGATAGTCACACTCCTCCCATATACATGTACGCGGGGTGTTGTGGAGGATAGTCACACTCCTCCCATATACATGTACGCGGGGTGTTGTCGAGGATAGTCACACTCCTCCCATATACATGTACGCGGGGTGTTGTGGAGGATAGTCACACTCCTCCCATATACATGTACGCAGGGTGTTGTCGAGGATAGTCACACTCCTCCCATATACATGTACGCAGGGTGTTGTCGAGGATAGTCACACTCCTCCCATATACATGTACGCAGGGTGTTGTGGAGGATAGTCACACTCCTCCCATATACATGTACGCAGGGTGTTGTCGAGGATAGTCACACTCCTCCCATATACATGTACGCGGGGTGTTGTGGAGGATAGTCACACTCCTCCCATATACATGTGCGCAGGGTGTTAGGAGGATAGTCACACTCCTCCCATATACATGTACACGGGGTGTTGTGGAGGATAGTCACACCCCTCCCATATACATGTACGCAGAGTGTTGTGGAGGATAGTCACACTCCTCCCATATACATGTACACGGGGTGTTGTCGAGGATAGTCACACTCCTCCCATATACATGTACGCAGGGTGTTGTCGAGGATAGTCACACTCCTCCCATATACATGTACGCAGGGTGTTGTCAGGGATAGTCACACTCCTCCCATATACATGTACGCAGGGTGTTGTGGAGGATAGTCACACTCCTCCCATATACATGTGCGCAGGGTGTTAGGAGGATAGTCACACTCCTCCCATATACATGTACACGGGGTGTTGTCGAGGATAGTCACACTCCAGCCATATACATGTACGCAGGGTGTTGTCGAGGATAGTCACACTCCAGCCATATACATGTACGCAGGGTGTTGTCGAGGATAGTCACACTCCAGCCATATACATGTACGCGGGGTGTTGTGGAGGATAGTCACACTCCTCCCATATACATGTGCGCGGGGTGTTGTGGAGGATAGTCACACTCCTCCGATATACATGTACGCGGGGTGTTGTCCGGGATAGTCACACTCCAGCCATATACATGTACGCAGGGGGTTGTCAGGGATAGTCACACTCCTCCCATATACATGTACGCTGGGTGTTGTCAGGGATAGTCACACTCCTCCCATATACATGTACGCAGGGTGTTGTGGAGGATAGTCACACTCCAGCCATATACATGTACGCGGGGTGTTGTCGAGGATAGTCACACTCCAGCCATATACATGTACGCAGGGTGTTGTGGAGGATAGTCACACTCCTCCCATATACATGTACGCGGGGTGTTGTCGAGGATAGTCACACTCCAGCCATATACATGTACGCGGGGTGTTGTCGAGGATAGTCACACTCCTCCCATATACATGTACGCAGGGTGTTGTCGAGGATAGTCACACTCCTCCCATATACATGTACGCAGGGTGTTGTGGAGGATAGTCACACTCCAGCCATATACATGTACGCAGGGTGTTGTGGAGGATAGTCACACTCCAGCCATATACATGTACACAGGGTATTTTCGAGGATAGTCACACTCCTCCCATATACATGTACGCGGGGTGTTGACGAGGATAGTCACACTCCTCCCATATACATGTACGCAGGGTGTTGTCGAGGATAGTCGCACTCCTCCCATATACATGTACGCAGGATGTTGTGGAGGATAGTCACACTCCTCCCATATACATGTACGCAGGGTGTTGTGGAGGATAGTCACACTCCAGCCATATACATGTACGCAGGGTGTTGTGGAGGATAGTCACACTCCTCCCATATACATGTGCGCAGGGTGTTGTGGAGGATAGTCACACTCCAGCCATATATATGTACGCGGGATGTTGTGGAGGATAGTCACACTCCAGCCATATACATGTGCGCAGGGTGTTGTGGAGGATAGTCACACTCCTCCCATATACATGTGCGCAGGGTGTTGTGGAGGATAGTCACACTCCAGTCATATACATGTACGCAGGGTGTTGTCGAGGATAGTCACACTCCTCCCATATACATGTACGCGGGGTGTTGTGGAGGATAGTCACACTCCTCCCATATACATGTACGCGGGGTGTTGTCGAGGATAGTCACACTCCTCCCATATACATGTACGCAGGGTGTTGTGGAGGATAGTCACACTCCTCCCATATACATGTACGCAGGGTGTTGTGGAGGATAGTCACACTCCTCCCATATACATGTACGCAGGGTGTTGTCGAGGATAGTCACACTCCTCCCATATACATGTACGCAGGGTGTTGTGGAGGATAGTCACACTCCTCCCATATACATGTACGCGGGGTGTTGTGGAGGATAGTCACACTCCTTCCATATACATGTACGCGGGGTGTTGTGGAGAATAGTAGCACTCCTCCGTTATACCATAGTTGGCAACTTTTGAAAATGAAAAAGTAGGAGATAGTAAAGTGCGGCGCGCGTAGCGGCAAAAATTTGCATGGACACGCCCATCTTGCCGGTATGCCACGCCCCTTCAAAAAAGCCACACCCACTCCACCTAACGGCAAAACGGTTTTGGAAGAAAGCCAGGTAGATGCCCTTAAAAAGGCCAGGTAGTAGCCCCCATAACCAGGTAGTCCCCCTTTTACAGGCCGGGGGTAGATGCCCCTTGTAGCCAAGTAGATGCCCCTCTGTAGCCGGGTAGAGCCAAATTTGTTGCCAGGTAGATGCCCCCTTTGTTAGCCAGGTAGATGCCCCCATTGTTAGCCAGGTAGGGGCCCCATTGTTAGCCAGGTAGGTGCCCCATTGTTAGCCAGTAGGTGCCCCCATTTTAGCCAGGTAGTGCCCCCATTGTTGCCAGGTAGTGCCCCATTGTTAGCCAGGTAGTGCCCCCATTGTTAGCCAGGTAGTGCCCCCCTTTTTTGCCAGGTAGTGCCCCCATCTGTTTGCCGGGTAGTGCCCCCTCTGTTGCCAGGTAGTGCCCCCTTTGTTGCCAGGTAGTGCCCCATTGTTGCCAGGTGATGCCCCCATTGTTGCCAGGTAGATGTCCCCCTTTTCCCATTTGGTCCCCCTCTGTTGCCAGGTAGTGCCCCTCTGTTGCCGGTAGTGCCCCCTTGTTCCCAGGTAGTGCCCCCATTGTTGCCAGGTGATGCCCCATTGTTGCCAGGTAGATGTCCCCTCTGTTGCCTGGTTGTGCCCCCTCTGTTCCCAGGTAGTGCCCCCTCTGTAGCCAGGTAGATGCCCCCCTTGTTGCCAGGTAGTGTCCCCTCTTTGCCAGGTAGTGCCCCCATTGCTGCCAGGTAAAATGTCCCCTCTGTTTTTGCCAGGTAGTGCCCCCTCTGTTGCCAGGTAGTGCCCCCTCTGTTGCCGGGTAGATGTCCCCTCTGTTGCCAGGTAGTGCCCCCTCTTTTGCCAGGTAGTGCCCCCTCTGTTGCCAGGTAGTGTCCCTCTGTTGCCAGGTAGTGCCCCCATTGCTGCCAGGTAGATGTCCCCCTGTTGCCAGGTAGTGTCCCCTCTGTTGCCAGGTAGTGCCCCCTCTTTTGCCAGGTAGATGTCCCCTCTGTTGCCAGGTAGATGTCCCCTCTGTTGCCAGGTAGTGCCCCCTCTGTTGCCAGGTTAGTGCCCCCCCCTGTGCCAGGTAGTGCCCCCTCTGTTGCCAGTAGTGCCCCCATTGTTGCCAGGTAGTGCCCCCTTGTTGCCAGGTGTCCCCCCATTGTTGCCAGGTAGTCCCCCCCTTTTGTTCCCAGGTAGTGCACCCCTCTGTTGCCAGGTAGTTGCCCTCTCTGTTTAGCCAGGTAGTCCCCCCTTTGTTGCCGGGTTTAGTGCCCCTTGTTGCCAGGTAGAGCCCCCTAAAGCAAATTTAAAAATAAAATAATAAAATCCACTCACCTCACCGGGGCTCCAGCAGGCGGCCAGCTCCTGCCCGAACTCTTCAGCGGCGCAGGGGGAAGTGAGAGCAGCCGCGCGTCACTCCCCTGCAGCCGCGCGTCACTTCCCCCTGCGCCGCTGTACCTTATGTACGGCGCACACACCGGCGCCGTACATACAGGGAGAGGAGGGAGGAGGGAGGAGGGAGCGATCCCTCCTGCCTCCCCCCCCGCACGTGAGACCGCCGGCGGGTGAGGGGCCGCTGCGGCCGTTTCACCCGCCTGTGGAGCGGTCCGGCGGCCCAAGATTATCGCACCCGCGCTTCTCTTGCGCCGCGGTAATTTAAAAGACACCCCCCGCCTGCCGGCGGCGGGGGGAATTACAAAACCCCCCGGAGGGCGGGGGGGGGCCCCAAATAAACGGGACCCCCCCGCCAAAAACGGGAGAGTTGGCATGTATGCGTTATACATGTACGCAGGATGTTGTGGAGGATAGTCACACTCCCCCCATATACATGTACGCAGGGTGTTGTGGAGGATAGTCACACTCCAGCCATATACATGTACGCAGGGTGTTGTCGAGGATAGTCACACTCCTCCCATATACATGTACGCAGGGTGTTGTGGAGGATAGTCACACTCCTCCCATATACATTGTGACAGACCGGCTACATGTAGTTGCCGGTTGCTGCCACTAGATGGAGAAAAACCAGAGTGGTATATACAACATGCCCCCAAGGATACCTGGGCTGGTGGGATAAGAGCCAGTTTGTATGTTTTTTTCAGCCACTCTAGGAGGTTGGCAACTATTAGGATAGTTTGGTTTTTCCCAGCCGTTCCTGGGTTGGCTCTTATTGGGAGTAGACAATGCGTTGGTGGGCGTCTACTCCCCATGTTCCTGGCCACGTTTTGGATAGGGCTCGGGCGTCCTTTAAAAAGCCAGGGCCTTCAGTTGATCAGGGGGCGTGGTCTGCTAGCTGGCAGTGCAGCAGAGGAGCTGAGGAGAAGGGCTCTTGCCCCCAAGGTTAGGAAAAGCGGAACCCATAGGGACTGGGTGAGTTGTTGTGTTTTGATGTGGACAGTAGGTCCAGGTCATGTTAGAGAGGGTTGTCTACACAACGTGTTTAGTCAGTGGCCAGACGGCCTGAGGTTTTCTGTTTATGATTTCACTATCTCTCTATTACAGTCAATGGCTCCACACTCTCACCGGTCCCACAAGTCCGCTGTCTTGGGGTAATCCTAGACTCTGCTTTATCTTTCAAACCGCACATCCAAGCCCCACCTCTGCTGCCGCCTCCACCTGAAAAACATCTCTCGCATCCCTCATTCCTCGGCTATGACACCACAAAAAATGCTGGTCCATGCCCTTGTCATCTCCCGCCTAGACTACTGCAAAAACCTTCTCTGCGGCCTCCCGTCTAGAAACCCTTGCTCCCCTCCAATCCATTCTAAACTCTGCGCCCGTCATATCCACCTCTCTCCTCGCACTCCTCTGCCTCTCCCCTCTGCCGATCCCTTCACGGTTTCCCCAAATTGCCCAGCGAATCTTTTCAGCTACTAACCATGACCTACAAGGCTCTCCATGACCTCTCCCCCCAAATAAATCTCTGCCCTACTTTCCAAATAACCTCCCCCCACGCACTCTCCGCTCCTCTCAGGACCTTCTCCTCTGCTCTCCCCTTATCAGCTCCTCACACAACCGTCTCCAAGACTTCTCCGTGCTTCACCCACACTCTGGAACTCACTGCCCCAACACATCAGACTCTCCTCCACTTTCACCAGCTTCAAAAGCAACCTGAAAACCCATTTCTTCAGGCTTGCCTACAACCCTCACTAAACTTGTCACACTTCCTCCACAGACATGTCTTTCCCCTCACCTCCTGTCTCTTTCCCCCTCCTTGTAGATTGTAAGCCCTCGCGGGTAGGGTCTCTCTCCCTCTGTCGTGCCAATTGTCATTATTCACTTATCATTGTACTCGTTTGATTATGTAATGTATGTAAACCCCCGAATGAAAAGCGCCCTGGATTCAATGGCGCTCTAAAAATACTTTAAAAATAATAATAATAATAATGTTTTGTATTCATATCTGAATAAAGCTGGTTGAGGCCAGTTTTAAACTGAAGCCCGTGTCTAAGTGCATTCCGTTTCAAAAGCGGCGATCCCGGAGCTAAATTGCCCCCAGGACGGCCCAGGAGGGCGTCCGGACGCAAGCAAGGAGTCACATATGGTGGAGGATGCCGTGGGCATAATTGGCACGGACTGAGCAGAGTTGGCACAGGTGAAGTTGTACTGCACAGAAAAATTTAAAGGGCCGGGGGCCTAACTGTGAACCAGTGCTGCTGAAAAAAGACTGTGTTGCTGACAGAGTTGTGTTTTCCCCCCCGGACCATGGAGGACATTTTTAAGCTGGGCGCGTATGACCACCCAGCCGGCAGTGCCACAGCACCATGACCGACCAAAGCCAGGTCGGCCTTCCAAGGCCAAGCGGGAAGCAATCTGATCTCAATACAGCGAGAACCGCCATTGTCCAGGGAGGAGCGTGCTGGGTGAGCCCTAGACGCGGGATGTGCTCCTGAGAGTCCGGTGATCTGGAGGACACGCTGCCAAGGATGCATTGGTTGCGGTGTGGTTTCTCCCACTGTGGGTCGACATGGATTGTCACCAGGGAGGTCTCTACAGTGCTATCGGACATCGCAAACCAGTGGAGGACCCGCCAGACTCCGGTAAGGACCACTCCAATTGCATGTTGAGACTGTTGGGGACTGGCGTCCATATGCTTAAGGTGTGTGAAAACCTACAGTCGGCTGTCTATATGGCAGAGAACTTCCCCCATTTTGAGCCCTTGTGGGCAACCGCCGGGTGTGGTCGGGCAGAGGAAGTAAATGTCCCTGGAAATGCCCTGAGGAGTATGCGGTGCGCTGCTGAGAGGGGAGGGCGCCAGGAGTGGTCATTCTCCAAACGTCCCTGAGATGACTAGTGGTATTGTGCTGAACACCCATATTTTGGACTGGAAAAGTATGATTGGACTCTATGTTACAGACATATGCACTATATTGCCCATTTCAACGGTTACCAAGGCAGAAAAAGGGCCGGTATGGATGGCTCGTCACTACCTGAGCACGGAAATGAGGGGGAGCGGGTATCCACAAAGGTTAGCTCCAGTTACTGCTAGGTCTGAACAGGGTGTCTAGGGTGTGCTGTATCAAAGAGCAGCCCAGGCCTTGCCCCTGGAGGTTATGGCTGTCAGGGTCTATGCGAAGTAAAAGCAGAGTGTGAACTAGCTCCTGAAGCAAGGCCAGTCCCCAGCGGTAGCGCAGGGAGAAAAGCTCAAGAGTGCCCCTAGAGGTCATGTTTACTAGTGACTGAGTCTTATAGCAGAGAGTTTATGTCCTGGGTGCATGACAATCTGGAGCCCTGGGTTAACACAACAGACTCAGGGGGAAATTTAAAATTTTGGGGTTGCCCCTAGCAACAGGGGTTTCTTTCTGCCCCTTTGCTGGTAAAAGTTGAGTGTGCTCCCCTTTAAAGTGCGGGTTTTGAAGTGTTCTGGAGTCCGGGGGGGTTTGGGGGATTTGGTTTTGCCATTGCCCCCCCGGGCGCACTGGGTTGTCCCTGATTGTGGGCCTGCAATTTCGCAGGAAATTGGGGGCCCAGGGATTAAAGGGCCACATTTCTGGGGGGCTGTTTGTTGGCCCAGAGAAGAAAAAGCCTTCATGTGTCAGCCCGGGCGGCCGGGAAAGGGGGCCCCCTTTAAAAATGTTTGTTCCCCTAAATGTGTGAGGAGACAAATTTTTAAATGGGGTGTGTCCAGGACCCCAAAGGGTGTACCCCTGATAAATTCCCCGGGGCCTCAGATAGTTGGAAAATCCCTGTGAAAGGGAGAAAAAAGGTCCCGGGATCGGTAGAAACTGGGAAACCCTTTTTGCTCCGTATTTGGGCTGTTTTGTCAGAAAACTTTTAAAAATTTTCCCCAGGGTCAAAAAAGCCCTGCAGTAAATGGAAGTAGTGAGCTGTTTGGACCCCACAGGGGGGGTTTGGGGGGCTTGAACCCAAGGAGAGGCAGGGGGATTTGGTTTTTAAAACCTTTCAGATTTTAAAGGGAAGTCCGGGGTTCTGAGACAGCTGAAAAATTCTCCCCAGGGGTTTGGAGGACAGCAGAAAACCCATCAAAAAGGGGTTTTAGAAATGTTTCGGTGGTTTTTTGGCGACCTACAGGTGGGGGCCATACCCCAGTTTAACCTGTACATTCATGGATGTTAAAACGTGTCATTTGAGCGGGCCTAATGTGAACACAGCAATTTTGGGGTGTCTAATGGGAGGTTTTTCCCAACAAGAAGGATGGGCCGGGAAAGGCTAGACTGATTGCCCTTTTTTCAAAAAGGGTGTCCCCCAAACTCCAGTTTAAATTGGAGAAAAATTTTGGGGTTTAAAAAAAGTAAAAAGGGTACCCCAAGGATAGAAGCTGAGAGTTCCCCCCCTTAAAGAGATGGTCAGGGGGGGATGTGAAAGCTTTAAACCCTCCACCCTTTAAATGCAAAATTTTCTGTCTGGGAAAGCGCCATTGAGAAGTGTCCCGGGGAAAGGGGTTGTCCTCTGGTGAGGTCTTTAATTTGCAGAACTTTGCAGACTTTTGACTCCCCCAGAAAAAAATATAAGCCCCCTCAAGTGGTCACCACAAAGCAAATACCTGTGGCAAACGGGAAAAAGTCCTTTGTGAGGGCCGGGCCCCCCCCTTTACTCAAAATCCCAAGGGGGGGGCGGGGAAGGGAAATCCCAAACAAAAGGGGTTGAAGGGGTGGTTTTTAAAAGGCCCTTTTGAGTAATGTTATGGAGGGCCAGGGGGTTCCTCAGAATTAAAAAGCTCCCCATAAAGAGGCTGAGATTATCAGAAAGGCCCTTCCTAAAATGTAGGGTTTGTGTGCAAAAACCCCGGGGGAAACTTAAACCAGCAGGTTATGGGTGGCCAAAAAGGAAAAGGTGCCCAAAAGTGGGTTCCTCCCTGATGGTGGAGAAAACCCACCCAGGGAGGGGCATTTGAAAAATGGGACCAGATTCCCCCGGGGTTAGGAACCAAGGACAGCCGGAGCCAAGAGGGGGGCCCTTCAGGGTTCAGGGAAAAAATTTTGGGGGCTGTATCGACCCTGCAGACCAAGAGGCAATGGGTTTTGTACCCCAGGTGCACCCCTTTGGGGCCTTGGTTTGGGATAGCAACTCTGAAGGGGGCTTTAAATTATTTGCTTCCTGTGCTGCTAAGGGGGGTTGGGGGGAATTTAAACCGGGGGCCTTTTGCTTATGGAACCCGTTTTTAGTGAAGACATTTGCCCATGGGCCCAAAATCCCAAAGGTACTCTGTTTTATGGGAAAAGGGCCCAAAAAGGGGCAGGAAAATGCGGGTTGGGGGGGTTTTTACCCGGGTATTTCCTTTGGGATGTCCCCCGCGGGGGGGAAGGGGGTGCCCATCCTGGCGTAGAGCGAAAACAAAAACTTTCCGGCCCCCTTTTAATTAAGTGGCAGTAAAGGGTCTTTTTCCGTTTAAATGGGGGTTTGAGGCATTTTTTGACCCCACGGCTGAGCTTTTTTGAAAAGGTATCTCTTCCCCGGGATGAAAAGAGGGAGTGTTGCCCGTAGCAACAGGTGTAAGGGGGGGAAGGGAGTTTAGATTTTGGAAAATGTATGGAGACCCTATGTGTCCACCCGCCGAAATCAAGGCTATGGGTTTTCCATGGTGTTATTGGGAACGGGGGGGGGGAAAAAGGGTTTTCCGGGGGAAAATTTTGGCTTTTTCCCCCCAGAGAAAAAAAGGCCCCAACCCCATAGGTTTGGGTAAAGTTTGGATCCCCCTGAAAAGGGGCTTTGCCCCCGGGGGGGGGGTTTTTTTGAAAAGGGGAAAAAAGGGCCCCCTACCGGCCTTTTTTCAGGGGGGGAGGGATGTGAAGCCGGCTAAAAAGAAAGTTCCCGGTTGTTTGCCATTTGTTTGGGGATTTTAACCAGAGGGGTAATAAAAAACTTTGCCACCGGAAAAGGAAACCGGGCCCCTTGGGTGGGTAAGACCCAAGTGTTATTTTTTGGGGGTTTCACCAACCCCCAGGGGGGGTTGGCAACTTAAAGGAAGAAGTTTGGGTTTTTCCCCGGGGGCCCGTTCCGGGGTTTTGGCCCCTTTTGGGAGTAGACAATGCGTTGGGGGGGCGTCTCCCTCCCCGGGTTTCCAGGCCACTTTTTGGTTTGGGCCCGGGGCGTCCCCCCTTAAAAAGGGCCAGGGCCTTCATTTTTCCCAGGGGGGCGTGGGGGGCTACTGGCATTGGGAAAAGAGGGGAAAAAGCTGAGGAAAAAAGGGCTTTTTCCCCCCAGAGGCTTAGGAAAAGCGGGAACCCCCAGTGGGGGGACTGGGTGAGTTTTTTGTTTGTGATGCGGGAAAACAGTGGGGGTCCAGGTCTTTTTAAGAGGGTTTTGTTAAAACAAACGTGTTTAGCCCGTTGGCCAGAAGGCCTAGGTTTTTCTGTTTTTTTGATTTTTTTTTTTGAAATTTTTATATCTGAAAATAAAGCGGGTTTAAACCGCCCATTTTTTAAAACGGAAAAAGCCCGGTTTCAAAGGGGCCTTTTCCTTTTTCAAAAAAGCGGCAAAATTCCCGGGGAAACCCAAAAAATTTGGGGCCCCCGGGGAGGGGCCCCAGGGAGGGGCTTTCCCGGGGACGCAAGCAAGGGTCACAAAAAATGTCCCGCGGGGTTTTGGTGGGGAAAAGTCACACCCCTTTTCCCAAAATACATGTAAGCAGGGTTTGTAAAAAGGTTTAGTCCCCAACCTCCGGGGCCAAATTCCCAGTACGCAGGGTTTTTTTTGGGGGAAAATGGGTTCCCACACTCCCCCCCATATTACATGTGGGGCAGGGGGGTTTGTCGTGGGATAGCCCCAAAAACTCCCCCCATATTTTTATGAAAACGGGGAAAATGTTTGGAGGAAGTCACACCCCAGAATATAAAATGTACGCAGGGGGGTTTGTGGGGGAAACAGCA
>JAODAL010080425.1:0-12253 GCA_025379985.1 Phyllomedusa bahiana | reverse complement strand
CCCCCCAACATCTTTTCGCTAAAGTGTTTAGCATGGGCACCCAGGGGCAGTTCCCCAAAACCCACCCGGTGAAAAGGTGAGGAGATCGCCCCGGGTTGGGTCATGGATTTGTAGTGAGGGGTGAATTCCACTCTAACTGAATCCAACCCAAAAAACATACTGTATTATTTCCCATGATATTTTTGATACTGGGTACGGGGCATCCGGGGAAAAAAATTGGGTTTTTAAAGAAAAAGTATTAATTTTCTCGGGGGGAAAAATTTTGGAAAAAAAAATAATTTTAAAATTTTAGCTTTACTTATGAAAATGATTATAAAAGCACACTTTGGGGGATTGGTGTATTTCCTCCTTCCACACGTAGTTTCTTGTTTTTTTTTTTTTTTCTCCTTATCCTCAGTGATGGTTTCTGCAGATTTCTTCCTCTAACCCAAAATGGATATTTTCCCCGGGGATTTTCTGTCTGTATGGGGCCCTGTTTACTCACAGTAACCATTGTTTCTCTAACAACTTTTTCCTCAGCAGTTTCTCCTCTTCTTACGTCATATCCTGATGCTTGTAGCCCCTTTTTACATAAGGCAAAATTGCGGTCTGTTTTTACATCTCTTAGTTTTTTCAAGATGAAAATTTTTTTTTCCAAAAATTTTGGTTTCTTTGGGGAAATTTTGCCTTTTTTTTGGGGCCCTTCCCCAAATTTTCTTCTCGCTTGCTTTTTTTCCCACCCCCCTCCAGTTTGTATTTTTTTGAGTCAAAAAAAAACTTCTCAACAAAAGGATGATCCCTTCAGGGGGTGGGGAAGCCCCCTACCATTAAAAAAAATTTAACCTTTGGTTTTTTATTTTTTGGGGCCTCAATGATAACCCCCCAAATTTTTTTGGGGGGGGTAAAAACCCTTCAAAGGGGTTTTTGGGGGGAACTTTTTCTTTCGGGATTTTCCTTTCTTTTTTGGGGCCCTTCTAAAAATTTTCATTCCCCTTAAACCTTTTTTCATGGGGTTCGGGGTGACCATTTAAAATTGAAAAAATTTTTTCAAATTTTTGGCCCGGGCCCTTTTTGATTCCTTTTGGTTTGTCTTTTCCTCCCCCAACTCTTTACCCCAGTTTCTAGTAGTATTTTTTTTTTTAAATTCAAATGGGGGGAAAAAGGGTTTTTTCCAAGGGGTTTTTTCCCCCGGGGGGAGGGCTGCTGTTTTTCCTTTCCCGTGCATTTCCTTTTGCATTTGCCTTTCCCTTGCCCAAAAACCCTTGGGGGACCACGCCGGGTCAAAAAGGGGGAAAAGGGATCAAAACCCCATCACGGAAAAAAAAAAAGGGGGGGTCTTGTGAAAAAAAAAAAAAAATTTTTTTCTGCATCTCGGGGCACCCCCCAGTTTCTTGTTTTTTTTTCTTTTTTTTTTAAAATTTGGGGTTGTTTCCATCAAAAACCCCACAGTTTATGGGGGTTTCCTTTCCCCTTTTAAAAGGGGGAAATCTCCCCTCCCCACCCCAGGGTTTATTTTTTTTCTTTTTTTTTCCCTTTTTTACCCCTTGACTTAGGTCCCCAAAATTTTTTTCCGGGTTTTCTTTTTTCCCCCAAGCAAAATTTTTTGGTTTCTTTTTTTTCCTGATTTTTTCCCCCAATGGGGGAAAAAAGGGCCCCCCCCCAGAGGGCCCAAAATTTTTTAGTTTTTAGGGCCCGGGCCCGGGGCCCGTTTTCTAAAAAAATGGCTCTTGTGGGCACAAAATAGTTATGACTCCCAAATTTTTTGCCTGTTTTTTTAACTTTCTCAAAAAAAAAATTTTTTTAAATTTTACATCGGGGTTTTTTTTAATTTTTAAAAAAAAGGGTTTTTAAGGGTATTTTTAAAAATATTTTTTAAATTTTTAAAGGGTTTTAAAAAATTTTATGGGTTTTTTTCTGGGGGTTAAAAGGGGGGAAAAAAAAAATTTTTAAAGGGCTTGTTTTTTTTGGTTTAATTTTTATAAAACACTCCCTTTCAAACAATTAAGTCCCCCTATTTTTTTTTTTTTGCTTTTTTGGGGAAACCCCGGGTCCTCACGGGCCAAACCCCTCTTTTTAAAAACACTTCCCCTTTTTTTTTTTTTTCTTTTTCCTTTGGGTTGAAAAACCGGGACTAAAAAGGGTTTTTTCCAAACCCAACACAACCTGTGGGCCCAACCCTTTCCTGGGAGGTTTTTACAATCTTTTTTCAAAAAATTTTCCCTCATTCAAAAACCCGGGGGTCTAAAAAAACTTTTGGACGGGTCTGGGGGGTTTTTTTTCCAGGGGGGGTTTTTTAGGGGCCCAGTTTCCCCTTTGGGTATGGGGCCCCAAATTGCAAAAGAGGGAAGGGCCCTTTTTCCAGTTTTTCTAGAAAAATTTTTATTTTTTTTCTTTAAAAAAAACCGGGGGAAAAGATGTTTTTTTAAAAAAAAAAAACCCCCCTTTGGGGGGACTTTTTATTTGAATCTGTATTCGGGGTTTAAATTTTATGTATTTTTCCCCATTTTCTTTCTCTTTTTTCCCTCCCGGGGAACCTTCGCCAAGTTTTGTTTTAATGGGGTTTTTTCAGGGAAAAATTTGGGGTTAGTTATTTAAAAGGGGGGCCAAAATTTTTGGAAAAAAAAAATTTTTTTTTTTTGTATCCCCAGTAAAAAAACAGTCTCCGGGCTTTTCTCTGTTTTCCCAAGGGGGACGTTTGATCAACGGGAAAGGGTTTCTTTGTTTGGGAAACCCAAACTGGGGGAAATGGGGGGGTTTTTTTTTTCTGGGGCTTTTCCCAAAAAATTAGTTCTTTTTAAAATTTTAAACCCTTCACCTTCATTTACCCGGGGGGGAAAAAAGGTTTTTTCCTTTGGTGTCTCTTTTTGGGGAACCCCCCCCAATTCTGGATTTTTTTTTCCGGGGGAAACCCTCTTGTATGGGGTTCACCGGGGTTCCTTAAACCTCACTCCCCAAAATTTTTCTCTTTTAAATTTCCCCTTCCCTCAGACGGGGCTTTTCCCCAAAGATTTCCGGGGGTTTTTTTTAAATTTTTTCCTGAAAAATTTTCCCAGTGCTCTGGTTCCCTCTGCGGGCCCAGAAAAGGGAAAAAATTTTGGGGGGGTCTTTTTGGCCTTAAAATTTCTAAATCATTTTTTAAAAGGGACTCAATCTTGAAACCTTTTCATCTTAGTCTTTTGTTTTGTTGAAGGGACACCTCCTAAAAAAAAACCAAAAAAACCAAGGGGCCGGGGGGGGGAACCAAGGGGGACAACAGGTGTCCCCACAGGGTACGGGGGACTACCCAAAAAAACCAAAACCATTTTGTATCCCCCCCCTAAATTCCATAATTTTGAAATCATTGTACAAAAAGGGGTTTTTTTTTGTTTAAGGGGAGTTTTCCCAAAAATGATGGTGGGGGGTGTTTCGATTGTATTTTAATTTCCTTTGTGTATGTAATCGGGCTCGGGATTTGAAATTTTTCCCAAATTTTCCTAATAATTATTTTTAAAAATTTTTTTAATTTTAAATAATCAAAACCCCTATTTTTTGAAAATTTCTAATTGTTTTTTTTTTCAAAATTAAAAATGTTTTGAAAATTACTCTGACTGAAATCAAAATCCTATATATGAAAAAACTAATCGGGAATGTTTTTATTATTTTAAATGAAATTTCAAAAATTCTGACTTTTAATTTTAAATCTTTAATTTATGAAATTTCAAAATTTAAACTTTTTTTTTTGAAATGTAATCTAATCGGGGCTGTTTCAAATTTTTTATGTATAAAACCTTTAAAAAAAAGGACTGTTTTCAAATTTTTTGGGGAATAAAAAAGAAAAAATTGCCCAGGGGGGGGGGCCACTCCCCTAAAAAAAAAGCAGTGAGTGATTTTTTAAAAATTGGGGGGTTTTCCCTTAAGTGTTTGTGAAATTTTATAAGGGGCGTTTTTTTTAAAATTTCCAGTTTGGGGGTTTTCTGTCGGGGTTTTCCCGGGGCCCTAAATTTTCCCGGGGCACGGGATAGAAAAAAAAAAAACCACTGAAAGGAAAAATGTGTTTTTCCCTTTTGGTTTGTTTTCACTTTCCCCAGGTTTTGAAAAAAAATTTTCCCAAAAAACTTTCCGGGGGGTTTGGAAAAAAAAACATTTAAAAAAAAATTTTTTAAAAAAAACAAAAAAAAAATTGGGCGCGTTTCCCACCAGCACCGAAAGGTTTTTCATCAGGGGGGGGAAAGGGTTTGGGGGGGAAGGGGGGAACCGTTTTTTTTAAAAAAACCTTTGGGGTTTTTGGCCAGTGACCACTTTCGGTTTGGGAAAACCTTTGACACCCCATTAAAACCCAAAAAAAACCCTTAAAAAAAAAAAAACCCTTAAAAACCCAAAAAACATTTTTTTTGGCCTTTTTAAAAGATGAAATTCGATCGGTTTGGGATTAAAAAAATTTTTAATTTTTTTAAAAGTTTTTCGGGGTTTTCCAAAAAGCCCAGGGGAAAAAGGAAAAAAAATGTTTTTAAAATCTCCCCCGGGAATTGGGAAAATTTTTGCGTTTTTAAAAAAGGCACAATTTGTTGGTGGGCCCAACACGGGAAACCCTTTCCCATCCCAAAGAATTTTGCGGCCATTTTTGGCAGGTAAAAAAAGAAAAGGGGGGGATTCCCGGGGGACGGGGGGAAAAAACCCCGGGGGAAATGTGTTGCAAAAAACTATGGGATTTTATTTCAAATTTTTGGCTAAAAGGGGGAAAAACCAAAGGGGGTTTAATTAGTCCAATATATGGGGAAAAAACCCCAGGGGCATTTTTCCTTTTGTAGTGTTTAGTAGAAATGGGCTTTTTTTAAAATACATTGTGTTTTTATTTAATTTGTCAGCTCCCCAAATTTAAAAATAAAATTTTGGAAAACGTGGGAAATTTTTCCCAAAAAGTTCAGTCCGACTTTTTTCACCCCCCAAAAACCGGGCCCTTTTAAAAAAAGGGAAACCTAGGGAGGGGAAAAAAATTATGGGGACATCATTAATAGAAATATAAGGTGAACAGCGGAGAACTAAAGAGAGTTGAGAAGAAAAGAAAAAGAAGAAAGAAGGCGAAAAGGATTAAAAGCTGAAGGCTAAGGAAGAATATTAAAAGGCGGAATAAATAGTCTTAAAAGAATAGAGACACTAAGAGATTGAACTGAAGAAACAAAACAGAGTAGATAAAAAACAGAAAAAAATAGAAAGAAGAAGGGAAAATAGTAGGAATATGTTAGAGCAGAGGTGAGTATAGAGGTGCAAGGTATGTGAATAGATATGAGCGGCCAGTAAAAAGTTCTAGGTCGATTAGAACCTTAAACTTTAGTGAGTTCGGTTTGAAGTTCTATTGGAAATTCGAACTCGAGCTCAAACCCCATTAAAGTCTATGGGAGAAGATGTTCTGCTTAATTTTTATACCTGCTGATGACTAGAGATGAGCGAACAGTAAATTTTTCGGGTTCGGGTCAAACTTCGAACAGTAGGGGTGTTTGGTTCGAGGTTCAATTCGAACCCCAATAAAGTCAATGGGAGCAGATGTTTGGGTTAATTTTTATACCTATACAGGTGAGGAGAAGCTGGAATTACCATCCATAACAGTAAACTGGATCCGTGGAACAACTTAGTGAAGACAATTTGGCTCTAAGAGTGACAGGAAATAATTAACTGGCTAAAATACTTCATGCCTTTCAATGGCTAATTGAAAAGATGAGGACAACTTGTAAGCAGGGGTGTAGCTATAGGAGGTGCAGCAGAAGCAGCTGCTAAAGGGCCCTGCATCCTGGGGGGCCCAAAAGCCTCTTTGACACATAGGAGATTTGGAGACCATGTGTTATGCAATTACTGAACCCTCAAAACTGCAAAAACTGAATTTTTGGGCACTGAGTATGATTTAGCAAATCCAAGCACTCTGTATAATATATATCCATGTATATGAGAGTTAGGCATTATATGAGCCTGCAAATGTTGCCAAACAACAGCTTCCGGGTGTGGGAAAGATGCAGCCAGCAATACCAAACTCCCTAACAATTGCTGTCTATGGAGAGCAAAATGCTATCTAAATAACTAAGAGCCGTCTGTACAGTACAGAGAGTGAGCTGAAAATGGCGTTCAGAGTGCAATACAGTGAAATATATATAACATGTTCATGTGATTCTAGTAGACAATGAGAGCCCTACACCTAAAGAGATGACGTTTTTGACACTTCTCTGTGCTCTGCAATGATTGGATGGCGCCAAAAGTGCAGAACGGTGATTGGATGGCCGCAACAAGCGCAGAAAGGTGATTGGATGGCTGCCAAAAGTGCAGAAAACCACTGAAAATGAAACTAAAAATGGCGTGTCGAACTAGAACTTTACTCGAACAAACAGTAAAATTTTCAGTTAGAGTTCTACAAATTTAAGAAGTTCTACTAGAACTTAAGTTTTCTAGAACAGTTTGATCAACACTATATGTGAATAACCTAGAAAGAAGAAAAGAGAAACAAGGAAGAAGTAGATATGTATATTATGTAGCTATACATAAAGCAAAATAAGGTGTGGAAATAAAAATAGCAAAAAGGGAGGAAATAGACATGTATACTATGTGTATATGTAGAGTAAAAATAAGGGATGTATATTAGTAATATTCAGAGAGACCAAGGTCACAGGTGAGAATATTGTGAAACAGGAGAATATTGTATAAGGTGAAAACACAGGGGGAGTATGGAGAGACTAAAGATATATGTAGCCACAAAGATGAATGGGGCCTCCGACCTAAAGATGGGTAAGAATAAATGAGACCTCAGACCAGAATATACAGAACCTCAGACCAGTATACAAATACATAAGGAGAGAGAGATACTTACAAAGTGGTGGGTAGTGAGGAGCAGAGGTAATGGAGAGTGCAACTGGCAGAATGCGTGGCCCGCTAATGAAGGCGCCCTGGAAAACTGGAAGTCGTCATCGCGGGGCGTCTCTCGGCTGGAAGCAGTTATAGGATGACGCATGTGACCGCATGGAGCATACGGCTCCAGCAGCACATTTGTACCAGAACAGATAGTGACAGAGAAACCAAGAGGAAAAAAGAGATAAAGATAATGGAAAATGAGAATTGAATAGAGTAGTAAGATATACTGAGGGAAAAGGAAAAGATAAAAATGGCTAAAAATAAAAAAAAAGGTGACATAAACCAACAGTAAAAGTATGATACAGAATGAGATAAAGATGATGAGAAATGCATGCTGGGATGGGTGTCGAGGAGGAGATGAAATAAAAGGAAAGAAGAATGCAGCTGAACAAAAAGACAGGAATAGAAGAAAGAAGGGAAGGTTACCAACAATGGACCATAGATAAGATTAATCTTTTCTGGAATAAAGAGATACAATTAAATCAGTAGAGATAGAACATTGCATAATGAGGTGATAACACCTAATGAGCAATCATATATGGTAGAAATAATATTCGATATCATGAGTCATCAGTGTATCTCACTAGATTCCCAAAAAAAGGAATAAATAAGGTAATACGTCAACAGTGTAGTAAACAGATTAACGAGGTACAAAATACTAGTGGTCGTCTTTAAGACTGAAGAGGCCACAAAAGAAAAGAGAAACACAAATAAAAAGTTACCATCGGGTTACAAATGCATCTGATTCAAAATAGGGATGAACAAAAAAAGAAGAAGAAGAAATATAAGTAATAATAGTATAAGTCAGGAATATACTCTATCAAATTCCCTGTCTAGTCCCAAAGAATGTAGAGTTTGGAGAGCGTAAATGCAAAAATATTCACTAAGTTTCAAGAGGGAGATACGGTCACCTCCCCTTCTTGGACGTGGGACATGTTCCACAATTTGAAACTCCAACTGTGTGACGTTGTGATTATGGACATGAAAATGTACTGGAATGGGCAACAACAATTCCTTGCGGCGGATGGTAGACTTGTTTTGTGAGATACGGTCTTTGACCTGACAACTGCTTTCGCCTACATATGCTAGGCCACATGGACATTTGATAACATAGTTTCATAGTTTGTAAGTCCGAAAAAAACGAGACGTCCATCCAGTTCAGCCTGTTGTGCTAAGGTGTTGATCCAGAGGAAGGAAAAAAAAAACAATGAGGTAGAAGCCAATTGTCCTCATTTTAGGGGAAAAATTCCTTCCCGACTCCAATCTGGCAATCGGAAAAATCCCTGGATCAATGATCTCTCTCCAGAATCCTAGACACTATAACTTGTTATATTATTACGCTCCAGAAATGCATCCAAACGCTTTTTGAACTCTGTTAGTGAATTCACCATGACAACATTCTTCTCATCATGTGCCTCTATGCCCCTTTTAATGCACCCCATGATCCTATTTGCCTTGGCAGCTGCTGTCTGACACTGGCTGCTACAGTTAAGTTTACTGTCCTCCAGGATTCCCAAGTCCTTCTCCATGTCACTTTTACCCAGCCTTTTTCCATTTAACATGTAATCATGTAATGGATTTTTCCTCCCCATGTGCATAACCTTGCATTTATCTGTATTAAACCTCATCTGCCATTTCTCTGCCCAGGCCTCCCACTTATCCAGATCCCTTTGTAATAACACATTATCCTTATGTGTTGATTACTTTACAGAGCTTAGTATCGTCTGCAAAGATCGATATTCTACTATGCAATCCATGTGTAAGATCGTTAATGAAAATGTTGAAGAAGATAGGGCCCAATACTGACCCTTGTGGTACCCCACTAGTAACAGTAATCCAGTCTGAGTGTGTACCATTAATTACTACCCTTTGTTTTCTATCAGTGAGCCAGTTGCTTACCCACTTGCACACATTTTCCTCCAGTCCAAGCATTCTCATTTTATTTACCAACCTTTTATGTGGCACCGTATCAAATGCTTTACAAAAATCTAGATATATGACATCCAGTGCCTCACCCCGATCCAGTCTAGCACTGACTTCCTCATAGATGCTGATGAGATTAGTCTGACAGGACCGATCCTTCATAAACCCATGCTGGAACGACGTTATACATTTATTTTCAGTGAGATACTCCAGGATAGCATCTCTGAGAAAACCTTTAAACATTTTACCTACAACAGAGGTCAAGCTTACCGGCCTATAGTTTCCTGGATCACTTTTTGACCCCTTTTTGAATATTGGCACCACATTTGCTATGCGCCAATCCTTTGGGACATACCCCGTTATTAGACAGTCCATTATATTAAGAATAGGGGCCTATCTATCACATTACTTAACTTCCTTAGGACACGCGGGTGTATACCATCAGGACCTGGGGATTTGTCTATTTTAATCTTCTTAAGATGGAGCTGCACTTCTTCCTGGGTTAGACAAGAAACTTTTTAGTTGGAGTTTACCTCGTCCCTCTGTTCAACAGGAAGCTCATCCTCCTCGGTAAATACAGTGGAGAAAATTTTTTTAATAGGTTTGCTTTCTCCTCATCGCCCTCCACAATATCTTCCTGAGTACTTGTCAAAGGGCCAACATTTTCTGTTTTAATCTTTTTACTATTTATATAGTTTAAAAATATTTTGGGGATAGTGTTACTTTCTATAGCAATATGTCTTTCCGTCTCCAGCTTTGCTTCCTTTATCTTTATTTTACACACTTTATTTTTTTCCCTATAGCTTCTTAGTGCCTCTTCACTGCCCTCCTGTTTAGTAGGTGAAACGCTTTCTTTTTATTTTTTATTGCCTCTTTTACATCCCTGTTGATCCACATTGGGTTTTTCCTGTTTCTAATTATTTTATTACCATAGGTATGTACCTCTCACAGTGGTAGCCTAGGATGTTTTTAAAAATATCCCCATTTTATTATTTGTCTGGTCTGGGCCCCCATATTTAAATCAACATCTGTCAAAACACACATATACCACAAAAATAATAGTGTGCATGTAAGAATATAGCTCTCTAATAGGGTATTTATTTGGTTTCCTGTGCTGTGGATGGGTGAGTATACTCAACTCACTTTGGTGATGGAGGTTATGCAAAATTGGTGACACAACTCTAGGACTAGGGAAAGTACCTTTTTTCTGAGTCTACAGAAACATCTGTTTTGGGATTTTATTGAAGCTCTCTATGTCTGCCTTACGAAGGTGAGCTCCGAGGTAAGTTTTAAAACTTTGAAGAGGTGGGTTCTGGAGTTCTTCTATAGAAAGGTAGGCTTTTTGTAGAACTGACCAGTGTTTCTTAATGATTTGTGTTACCTTGGTGCTGAAAGGATGGTATTTGAGAATTCAAGAGATCCATTTAGAGACAGAACGAGATGTGGGAGTAGTGGATGTGGAGGGTGGTTGGAGTGTAGCCTCAGGATATCCCCGTATCTGAAATTTAGTGGACATTTCTTTGAGATGTTCAGTACACTTGGTTGGATCATCTCCAATCCAGTTAATATGACTAAATTGTGGCTTGGATAGTGATCTTTAGGTATTTGGTATTGGGGGGATGGCTGCTAGAGAAGTGTAAGAGATTGTTGCGATCCGTAGGTTTGATATAGAGCTCAAAATGGATGTTGTCCAGATTGTCTTTGATGACTAGAGTGTTGAGGTAGGGAATGTTATATAACGTCTGAATGTATAGTGACTTGACGTTTGGGGCATATAGTATTTAGGTGCCGTATTCTTTGAAGGTTTCTCTGAATTTCCTAGCCATATACAGAAGATGTCATCTATGTATCGATACCAACATAGTGCATATTCTTGAAAGAGACCATCAGAATAGATGTAGTTATCTTCAAATATAGCCATATAGGTATTGGCATATGGTGGTTTCACATTGCACCCCATAGCCGTTCCTTGTAGTTGTAAGTAGATGGTGTCTCCAAATAGAAAATAATTGTTGGTGAGTATAATAGATGAGAGAGACAAACAAAAGCTCAGTTTTGTATATCACATTGATGATTTGGTGCATTGCTTGAAGACCCTTATTGTGAGGTATAGATGTATACCAAATGGATACATCCCAGGTTACCAAGATGCGAGATGTTGGTATGAACGAGGTTGATTCGAGTTTCTGTAAGAAGTGTGTAGTATCAAGTAAAAAAGAACAAGTAGTTTTAACAAGAGTATTTTTTCTAGTAATATGGCTAGAGTTGACTACAATGAATTGGTGGATACCACTATGGGCCGTCCTAGTGGTTTGTGGAGGTGTTTGTAGATATTAGGGAGAAAATAAAAGACTGGGATAAGAAGATTGATGTCCTATCGTCTATAATTACCAAGTGCAGGTATTTCTCAAGAATATTGTTGATAAGTATGGTCAATGTGTGAGTAGGGTCAGAGTCAAGTGGTCGATAGGTGTTGGTGTCACTCAGTTGTCTGTGAATTTCATCGATGTAATCTGTCTTGTTCAGCACTAACGACGCTCCCTCTTTATCAGCCGGTTTGATGACAATGTCATGGTTGTTGTGTAAAGTCATAATAGCCCTCATCTCAACTTCAGTAAGATTATCATGATATCGTAGTCGATTATCAACATCCATCAAAAAATTGTCTACATCATTTTGTACTAGAGAGATAAAGGTCTCAACAGGATAATATCTACGTGGTGGATTATAATTTTTTTTAGGATGTAGATCAACCAGTTGATCTATCGCTATCAGAACTAGAAGAGTAGCCTCGACGAGTTTGAATCTATTGATATTTGATCGAAGGTCGCACCATTTATAGATTCTTTTGTGAATGTAGTCACCTGTATCTCTCGTAAATTTGTTTCGATTACGTTTCTCATTGGAAGTACGATTTTTTTGTCTATTTTAGAATTCAAGGTAGACTATTCATCTGGCTGAATCCCACAACAAGGACGTTAGCGCTATAAAAATGACCCCGATCCATTACATTCCTGTAAACAAATTAGATTCCAATTGCTACAAAAGTGAGAGATTTACTGGACGTTCAGGTTTGGGTCCTGAATGAGATGGTAGAACTGATACACGAGGGGTCGCAAAAATGTAATTGGTTTCATATTTGCATAATGTTTTTAATATTTGTTACTATATATACAGTGCATTTATCAGCGCTATGTTTTTAAAGATTTTTTTATATTATTGGGATGTATTAAATAAAGTATATGAAAAAGTTTTTATTCGAAGTGTGGGATTACCTCTTCTCAAGTTATGTAGTCTAATCTGACTGTATCTAATCCTACTGTATGTATGAAATCTAGTCTGACTGTATCTAATCTTATGTATGTAATCTAATCTGACGGTATCTAATCCTATTGCATGTATGAAATCTTGTCTGACTGTATCTAATCCTATGTATGTAATCTAGTCTGACTACAATCCACCAAGATTCAATTAATTTTCC
>JAODAL010080424.1:0-12253 GCA_025379985.1 Phyllomedusa bahiana | reverse complement strand
AATAAATTCAATAAAACAGAAAAGAATCAGGAATTTTAAAATTAAGGCCCAATTATCCCCCCAAACCCCTTTTTTTTAACTGTAAAAAAAATTTAAAAAACTACAAACAAGGGGGGGAAGTCCAGCCCAGGAAGGAGAGGGGTTTTTCTGTGTTTCAGGATGACCAAAATTTTTGGTTGAGTATCCCCAATCCCCCAGGAACAAAAATAAAAGACCTTGTGAAGAGCGGGGAACCGGTAAGATGTGTCATTACCCACACGAAAGATCAACGGGGCGAAAGGCCACTCTACCGGGAAAAGCCCTTTACCCAAAAGAAACAAAAAAGCCAAAATTCATTTTCAAATGGACAAAAGAAAAAGACCTACATTTTTGGAGTATACCTTGGGTTTTACAAAACAAAAAAGTGAATGTTTGGCGATAAGGGCCCATTTTACTTTGGAAAAAAGAAGAGAAGCTTGGAACCTAAAACACAATCCAACTGTAAAGTTGGGGTGGCAGAAATCACTGGGGGGGTTTGTTTTGCACGGGAGGGACTTTGCCTTCACAAAATAGATGCATCATAAAAAAGAAATATTATGGGGGCAATACTGAAGCACACACAGAGGAAGTTAAAGCGGGCAAAAAATGGTTTTTCCAAATGGAAAAAACCCCGAGCATCCCCAAAACTGGTTGCAAAGTGGCTTAAAATAACCAAGTCCAAGTTTTGGAGTGGCCATCACAAAGGCCCTGATCTCATCCTATTAAAAAGTAGGGGCAAAGCTGGAAAAGGCAGGTAGAGCAAGGTAAAAAGCTGAGGCAGCTGGTTTCTCTCATTTTCCACCCCGAAGAGGGGAATCACAGAGAGTACAGACGCCAATCCAGCACAGGGGGCTGCCCACACAGGGGCATGTCCCACCAGGGGGATTAAATACGGCTTTCCAACCCCCAGAAAGAGGGCGGGGAAAAACACCAGGCTTCAGTTTTAGCTCTAGACACTACAAATTAGCTAAACTGTTTAAACAAAATGATTTAGCACTAAAAAAACAATTGCAAAAGTGCTTTTTGTTTACTGTCCCCTTATCACAAAAATTTATCATTGAGTGAGAAAACACCTTTTTAACCCCATCCCCTTTTCCATTTGAGGTGCCCAAAAGTGCTAAAAAGGGGTTTAGGGGTTGGAGACCCTTGGCCATCCCTACTTTACCCCATTTTGTTTAGCAAGGTGGGGTTATTTTGGGGTGTTTTTGGGGGGGGTCTTTATCATGTTGGAATACGCCCTGTGACCTATTCAAAAGGGAGGGGGGTCATGCTTGCTTCTTTTTCACAGTAATTTTGGGGCGTTCATGGTTCCCTAAATGAACTGTAGCCCCCAAGCTGGCACCCAAACATGTAGCCCCACATTCACACTCCTACCCCATCTTTTCTGTATGCAAGACACATTTGCTTTGTACTCCTCACCGGTTGCCGCCACACACCTTGACACCACTGAGTGAAATAAGTTTTTTTGACACAAGACTGTTCCAGTAATCCATGCCCTTTTATCGTTTTGTCTTCAAAATCTTTTTTTTGGGCTTTCTTGTCACATCTATAAAAAGGGGTAGAAATGCAGACCAATTTGATGCAGCCGTCATTGGTCTTGTACTGACAGGCTGACCCCCCATACCGGGAAAACCCCTGCAGCAATTGGCAGACTCATAGTCTATTTTGAAAAAAACAATCTCTGGATATACATGAGACAGCCCTCAAATTTTTTGGCAACCCCGACGGGATTTTGAGTGAAACCTGTCTTCTTAAAAAAAGCATGGCTTGGCCCCCGACTGTAGCTCAGTACGGGGTTGGCAATCTTTTTTTGCCAGGCCATATTTATGTAGAGTGACAAATTTTTTTTTTCAGACCTCAAAATTTTTTGCCATGTTTTGAACTTTCGGTGCCCGTATAAAAAGTGTGAGAGTGAAAAATCAAATTTAACACACTGCCCATATTCACACCCCGAGGGGCCTTGTAAAAATAACAACACATGATCCCAGGGAAAGGAAAAATGGGCAAATTTGAACCACAAATTTTTTCCATTTTCATTTAGGGGTCTGCTCCCCTTTTTTGTCAAAAGTTTAGATATTGACGGCAATGGTTGAGTTATTTGAGGACAACCAAATTTTCACTGTTAAAGAAATGTACAAAGATAATTTTACATTTATGTAAATATAGTTTTTAAATTTTACTGCTTGTTTAATATATTGAATGTGTAGATTCCCCCCCAGGTTGTCTTAAAAAAATTTCCCGGTGTTTTTTGTGTTGCTATATTCCCCTTGAAGTGTCTTTTCTCCGCTGGCCCATTTGTACCCCCACCCATTTCTGATTTATATCAATGAACTCCACATTGTATAAGTTAGAAAGTAGGAAGTTTGCCAAAAGGGCTGTTGCCATCCGTGAGTAACTGGTCTTTTTACAAACAACTATTCACCCCTGCTCACTATTTCTATCTTCTTTAAGCCATTTCCTCCTATCCCCCACCCCCGTCATGTCCCCTATAAAATTTTTTCCCCAACGTCTTTACTCCCTTCCCCTTTCTCTGATACATCCTACACTAAATTTTTCCCTTTTCAATACCACAAACCACTTTCCAAATGCCAACCCAAAGCCCCTCTAACATCATGAATCACTGCTATCCTTTTCATTCCCTGATCCTTTTCTGCAGGGGGCATGTCTCCTAACCCCGGCCCCTCCTGGGCTTTATGCAAAAACCCCTTTCCCCTTTTTGCCCCCCTAGAAACCCTTTTTAACCCCTTTCTTTTCATTGCACATATTTTCCTGCCCCTTTAAATGTGCTCTGTGGATCTCCTGTTCTGTCTGTAATAAACTCTGTGCTGTTTATGACCTGTTCCTCTTTAACTCCCTCAACCTGTTAGCTCTCACAGAAACATGGCTCCAACAATCTGACACTGCTTCCCCTTCTGCTCTTACCTATGGTGGCCTTCACTTCACCCACACCCCAGATCTGAGAACAGGCAGGGTGGAGGAGTCAGCATACTTCTTTCTCCACACTGCACTTACCAGGTCATTCCTCCTGCACCCTCCCTCACTTTCCCTTCCTTTGAGGTCCACACCTTCAGACTATTTCAATCATGTTCTCTCAGAGTCGAGGTTGTGTACAGTACCCCCAACTTACCCCGTCAATTTCTGGATCATTTTGCTGACTGGCTTCCTCACTTCCTCTTGACTCAAATACCCCCTTTCATCATGGGTGATTTCAACATCAACATCGATTACCCCATGTTTCCTTCTGCCTCTCAGTTTCTTTCACTAATAAATCTTCTCTTGGCCTCTTGCAGTTTACAGATTCTCCCACCCATAAGGATGGGGACTCTCTTGATCTGGTCTTCTGCCATCTCTGATCAATATCTAACTTTACTAACTCTCCTTACATGCTTTCTGATAATAACCTTATCTCCTCCACTATCACTAACTCTTAACTTTCTCTGGACACACCTTCCTTTCACACAATTAGAAATCACACCATAAACACTCAGGAACTAATAGACACCCTAGTCCTCACTGTCCCCAATCTCCTCGGTCTCCTATCCTGACCTGACTGTTAAACAACATAATGAAACTCTTTCAAACATCCTGGATCTATTGGAAACACTTAAATCCCACACCACCAGATTCAGATGCCAGCAGCCTTGGCACTCACCTCAGACTCGCTTTCTGTAGCGATGATCCAGGTGTGTTGAATGTCTGTGGAGAAAGTCAAGCTATCTACACACTTTCTCCATTACAAATTCATGCTTAGAACTACCACACTACCACACCTTCCTCATCTCAACAGTACAAAATAACCAAAAATGACTGTTTGACACCTTCCACTCCCTCCTCAAACCTAAAGCTCAAGCCCCGGTTAGTGATCTCTGTGACCTGACCACACACTTCAAAGAGAAAATCAACAGGATCTGGCAAAACATCACATCTCAATCCCCAAGTAATAACCATCCTGTACCTCCCCACATGTCCTTTAGACTGCTACCAGCACTTGACCTGACAACAGAAGAGGTATGCAGGCTTCACTTGTCTGCTCGCCTCATCACCTGCTCTAAAGACCCCATTCCCTGCCACCTTGTTCAGTCTATTTCTCCAGTTGTCTTCTCTCACCTAACTGCAATCTGTAACCTCTCTCTCCACTGGGATCTTTCCATCTTCATTAAAACACGCTTTTATAACCCCTTTCCTAAAAAATTGCACTCTGGACTCCTCCTGTGCTGTTAATTGCCGACCAGTCTCTAACCTTCCCTTCATCTCTAAACTCCTGGAACGCTTGGTCTACTCTTGACTAATCTCTTCTCTCTGTTAACTCTCTTCCAGGGGCGTCGCCAGGCAGATTCATTCGGGGCACGAGCCCCGAATGAATCTGCCTGTGCCCCGAATCTCGGCGGCTCCAGGCTGCGTCTCTGCTTCTGCTCCTGTCCTGCCTGCGCGGCAATAACTCCGGAGCAGTGAGCGCAGAGTGCAGCATTCCCCCCTCCCGTCCGTCTCCTCCCCCGCCGGGAATGCAAGAGCTCAGACTTCTTAACTCCCTCCTCCCCATCATCACGTCTCCAGCTCCCCCCTCCTGGCTGTCTCCCTCCCAGACACCTCGCTGTGTGTCCACCAGTCAGCGAGGTCTATGAAGCTGCTGTGTTCCTCTGGGTCCCGGCTCACATGTGAAGAAGGTACAGGGACTCTATGGGGCAGTGACAGGGTCAGGATGGCTGACCACATGCTCTGTCATATAACAACATTGTGTGGTCAGCCATCCTGTGCCCCCAGGTCATGAAGCAGTCTATAGAACTTGTGAGTAGTGCTGCATGGCCTGGGGGCACAGGATGGCCGACCACATAAAGTTGTTATGTTACAGCATGCAGTCAATCCTAATCACAGATTGGGACTTTAAAAAAAGTAAATAAATAAAATAAAAAAATCTGCACAACACCTCTATTTCCCCAATAAAAACACTTTATTTAGTAAAGAAAAATGAAGTTAACCCTTTAGGCTATGTTCACATGGCTTATTTGCAGGGCGTAATTACGCCCCGCAATTACGCCATGTGGACAGGGGCAGGAGGCGGGGGCCGGCACCTCGCTGGCCCATAGACTATAATCACCAGCGGCGTGTATACGCCGCTGGTAATTCACATGTCACTTATCTCCCTGCTCGAGGAGACGTAATCCATAGTTCTCCATGAGAACTGTGGATTACCGTAATGACTGGGACGTATTTCAGCCCGTAATTTGCGCACTCTAAAAAGAAGGAAAAAAACATAAAGTGTACAAAAAAAAAAAGGAAAAAAAATTGTTGTGCATACATTACATAAAAAAGTACAAATATTCGGTATCTACATGACCGTAATAACCTTTAGAGTTAATCTAGCAGGTTATTTGGTGTAAAATGTGAATGGTGTAAAAATAATTTTAAAAAAATGCTGAAAAACACTTTTTCTGTTCATGCTGAAATTATTTTTTTTTAAAAGAATTATGCGGCAGTTAACATGTAAACTCAAACTACTCCCCCAAAAATACAAGCTCTCCCGCATAATACAGGTCCTCAAACAGCTGCGTCATATGCTTAGGGGTTAAGCATAATGGGCTTCATTCATCAAAATGGTATAATAGTCTGTTTTTGTTGCCAATAGCAACCAATCCGAACTCATAGCAGTCAATCAGCTTTACCGCAATTGTGGCTCGCATTTCGGCTGTATTAAAGTGCAAATCGCCGCAAAATGCACCCCGGAATTACACCGTGTGAACATACCCTTAGATAATATTGATAAATATTATTTGGGGGCCCAGTGAACAGCTCTGCCCAGGGGCCCATGATGCTGTTAAGACGGCCCTGGCGGGCGGAGCCCGCCGATCTCTCTGACTGCACAGCTGTTTCACATCGGCAGCGCAGTCAGAGTCGGGGAGGAGGCAGGAATGATCGGTCCCGTCCTGTCGTCCCCCCTGGATGTACGGCGCTTGGTAAGCGCTGTACATACACATCGGCGTCTCAGGGGGCGTGACGCATCGCTTTCATCACCCCCCTGCGACGCTGGGATCCTCTAAGCCGGCAGCACTGCCGGACGAGGAGGTCCCGGGCCCGCGAGGGCGGCATAAGTAGCGTGATAACATCACTCTGCTTACACCGTTCTCAAGCTACAGGACCTGGATGAGCGGACCGGGCAGAGGTAAGTAGGTTTTTTTATTTTATTTTTATTAGGTAAGGGGGCATATCACTGGCTACAGGGGGGCATATCACTGGCTCCAGGGGGTATATCACTGGCTACAGAGAGGGATATCACTGGCTACAGGGTGATATCACTGGCTACAGGGGGGCATATGTGGCTAAGGGGGCATATCACTGGCTACAGGGGGCATATCACTGGCTACAGAGGGGCATATCACTGGCTACAAAGGGGCATATCACTGGCTACAGAGGGGCATATTATGTGGCTATGGGGGCATATTACTGACTAAGGGGGCAGTAACCTGGCTACAGGGGCTAATAACCTGACTACAAGGAGCATATTACGGGCTACAGGGGGCATATTACTGCCTAAAGGGGGCAGTAACCTAGCTACAGAGGGCAGTAACCTGGCTAGAGGGGCGAATAAACTGGACTAGAGGGTAGCAGCAACCTGGCTAGAGGGGGCCACTACCTGGCTATAGGGGGAAAAATATTTACCTATAAGGGGGTAATTATTACCATTTGGGGCACTATAGATGGGGATTTTGTATAGAGATAGGAAATTGTAGAGAAATGCTGATAAATTGAGGATTCTAAGATGTTTGTTTTGTAAATTTTTCAGTGAAGAGTTGTGGACAGGAGAAGTCATCATGGCGTTTGGGACAGATGGAGAAGAAGAGAAAGAGAACTCTTCAGAGGCGTCTCCTGTAAGTCACTAAATGTAACTGCAGTGTAATCACTTATATTTCTCCTGAGCCTACATACAAAGGTTTTTCTCTGTAAAAATACATCCACAGTTCACAATGAGACGCAAAAAAATTCCGTGTGCACCCAGCCCTACTCAGAAAAACTTAAGGGCCCGACCCCCGGATGTTTTGGGACCCTAGCAACGCCCCTGCTCTCTTCTCAATCTTCTACAATCAGGTTTCCGTACTTTACACTCCACAGAAACTGCTCTAGCTAAAGTCTGTAATGACCTCCTCGATGCTAAATCTCCGGACACATACTTATTGTTACTTCTTCTGTATCTCTGTGCAGTGTTAGACACTGTTGATCACCATCTTCTCCTCAGCATGCTCGCACCATTGGCCTCCAGGACACCGCTCTCTCTTGGTTCTCATCCTACCTCTCTGACCGCTTCCTCAGTGTCTTATTTGCAGTTTCTACTTTCTCTCCCCCCCTTCTTGCTGTTAGGATTCCACAGGGATCGATTCTTGGTCCTATCCTCTTCTTCAATCTACACAGCCCGTATTGGACAAACCATCAGAAGATTTGGCTTTCAGTACCATCTCTATGCTGATTACACTCAATTAACACCACTTCCCGTGACATGCCTCCTGCTCTCCTACAAAACACCTGTGACTGTCTGTCCGCTATCTCTGACATCATGTCCTCCCTCTAACTTAAATTAAACCTCACTAAAACTGAACTTCTTGTCATTCCATCATCTTCAACTAACCAACTCCACCCTGCTATTTCTGTTTCAGTGTGTAATACCACCATAACTCTGAGGCAGCAAACCTGCTGTCTCGGGGTTATACTAGATTCTGATCTGTCCTTCACTCCCTATATTCAATCCCTTGCCCGTTCCTGTCACCTGCACCTCAAGAACATCTCCATAATCCTTTTCTCCCTGTGGAAACAACTGAAACTCTCATTGTTGCTCTTATTCTTTCTCGTCTTGACTACTATAACTCGCTGCTTATTGGTCTTCCTCTCTGTAAACTCTATCCTCTCCAATCTGTCCTGAATGCAGCAACCAGGCTCATCTTTCTTTCCAGCCGCTATACTGATGCCTCAACCCTGTGTCAGTCACTGCACTGGTTGCCCATTCAGTACAGGATACAGCATAAACTAATCACTCTCACCCATAAAGCACTCCACAGTGCTGCACCCCCTACATCTCCTTCCTCATCTCTGTCTGCCACCCTACTCAGACTCTCCACTGTGCTGTACCTTTTCTCTGGAACATGCTGCCGCGGTCGATCAAACCCTCACAGTTTTATGAGGGTACTGAGTATACAGCTTCTCATTGTGGCATACCAGAATCACTAATTGCTAACCCCCCACTCTCTTGCGCACAAATTTCTGTCACTCCCTACACTTCGGCACTTATCTGTATATAGATGTATGGTCTGAGTGGCAGGTTCATCCAATTTTTTGTAAACCACTCCATATATATGTAACATGGCTGAACCATTGTAAATCTAGCACTTCTCACCCTTCTTCTCACCCATACTCCCTAATAGATTGTAAGCTCTTGTGAGCAGGGCCCTCACACCTTGTGTCTCATCTGTAAGTAGCTTTTCACTGTATAATGTCTGTCTTTTTGTCTGTACTTATACCCTCCAAAATGTAAAGTGCTGCAGAATATGTTGGCGCTATATAAATAAAGATTATTATTATTATTATTATATCAAATTGTGATATCTTCAGTGTTTTCCCATGAAAAGATCTAACAAGAATGTGAATGGTGTACTCACTTTTGTGAGAGACTATAGGTCATCTTAAGATGTCTACTACAAATTGGATTTGATTACCATTCCTGACTAACATAACTATTACTGGCATGCCTGTCTCTGTGATGACTTTATGGCACGAATTTTAGAATTGTTATGTCTCATCCTTGTGTTACATAGTTACAGTATATTACAGTTACAGTTTGAAAGGCCGATAAAAAGACAAACGTTCATCCAGTTCAGCCTATTGTGCTAAAGTGTTGATGAACTAATCTTAAACTTTATACTATTATACTGTTTTTGGATTAAATCATTAGAAAATGTAAAATTATCCATTTCCTCAAGAACACTTCGGATCTCCTAGGTGTTTATACTTATTTTTGAGTGCAATTTGGAAGTCAACATAACCTATCCTGCCTCCTGTATGAACAAACAGAGGTGCTAAAAAGTCACACAGTTTCACAAGTCTCTTTGCCCTTGTCTCCCAATTCAGCTATACGACCAGAAAAAAAAGTATAAAAAGATGTCAAAATTAGTTGTAGAGGTATATCGTGGCTACAGTATATTTTTAAATCAAGGGTTCCACTTGTAAAAGTTTACTCTCTACTCCCTGTTGCCCATATTGAAGAGAAATTAGCTTACTTTATTAGCCAGCATCTTTACATTTTAAATTTCCTTAGGTTCTAATAGAATGCCAACTGAATACATTTACAGTAGCTATTAAGATTTTATTGATAACTTACTTACATTCTGATGAGACCAATTGTACATTAGGTTGATTCCCAAAAAGGCTTTTCTTTATGGAACGGGGTATTGTAACCTTGAATATGATACTTTTTTTTATTAGGAATGTCATATCACTTCTCTGCCATTAATAGAAAACATACACATAACACCCTTTCCAACTTTATTAGAAAACATGGTGGAAAATGTGCCTTTTTTGTTGTAAAGTACTTTCTCATACGAATTTTTATGCCATTTTCTGCATGGTTGATATCCCTAATAACAATATAGAAATATACCTAAGAAAAATAGTGATCTCTTTCATGATCTACTTACACCAAGGATAAGGGTATGTTCACACGGGGTAATTTCAGCACGCATTTCGCTGCGTATTTGCACTCTAATACAGGGGGAGATATGCGCTGAAATTACGGTAATCCATAATTATCATAGAGAAGTGGATTGTGGATTACGCCTCCTCTCTCCGCTCGTACAATACAATTTTTATACATAAGTTTCATACATGTCGACCATATTTTCTAAATTTTATCTCTTTCAAAGTTTTACACTTTTCTAATATACTTTTATATTAATTTTCTATGCACTTCAAGAAGTTCTTCATTATCTGTTATATGACAAGGAGCTTGGGACACACAGAAAACAGTTCTGTATCAAATCCAGAAGATCATACGATCAAAGTCCCATGGCTTTACAGGGTAGCCTTTGAAGCCACACCGCTTTGGACCTGCATCTTGAGGTTTTCAACATGAAGGAGGAAATAGGGGGCATATACTGAGACATAGATAGCGAAGAAGGATCCTATACAGTATCTCAAAAAAGTGAGTACACCTCTCACAATTTTTTATTAATATTGTAATATATGTTTTCATGGGACAGCACTGATACAATGTAAAGTACACAGTGTTCACCTTGTATAACAGTGTAAATTTGGTGTGCCCTCAAAATAACTCAACACACAGCCATCAATGTCTATACCACTGACAACAAAAGTGAGTAAACCCCTAAGTGAAAACAGACAAGTTGTGCCCACTTTGCCCTTTTCTCTCCACAGTGTCATGTCATTAATTATTGTTACAAAGTCTCAGGTGTCAATTGGGAGCAAGTGTGTTACATTTGGTGTTATCGCACTCACACTGTCTCATATTGGTCACTGGGAATTCAACACGGCACCTCAAGGCTCTAAAAAAAGAATTGTTGCTCTATATAAAGATGGCCTAGGCTATAAGAAGATTGCCAACACCCTGAAACTGAGCTGCAGCATGGTGGCCAAGACCATACAGCAGTTTAACTAGACAGGTTCCACTCAGAACAGGCTTCGCCATGGTCGATTAAAGAAGTTAAATGCATGAGCTCAGCGTTATATCCAGAGATTGTCTTTTCAAAAAGTGCTGCCAGCATTGCTGCAGAGGTTAAAGAGGTTAAAGTCAGCCTGTCAGTGCTGAGACCATATGCCGCACTGCATCAAAATGGTCTGCATGGCTGTCGTCCCAGAAGGAAGCCTCTTCTATAGATGACGCATAACAAACAGTTTGCTCGTCCATGCCCTCGTCATCTCCCGCCTAGACTACTGCAACATCCTTCTCTGCGGCCTCCCAGCTAGCACCCTCGCTCCCCTCCAATCCATCCTTAACTCTGCTGCCCGTCTGATTCACCTCTCTCCTCGCTACTCCCCTGCCTCTCCCTCTGCCAATCCCTTCACTGGCTTCCCATTGCCCAGCGAATCCAGTTCAAGTTAGCAACCTTGACCTACAAGGCTCTCCATAACCATTCCCCTCCATACATCTCTGCTCTAATCTCCAGATATCTCCCCTCACGCAATCTCCGCTCCTCACAGGACCTTCTTCTCTGCTCTCCCCTTATCAGCTCCTCACACAACCGTCTCCAAGACTTCTCCCGTGCTTCACCCACACTCTGGAACTCACTGCCCCAACACATCAGACTCTCCCCCACTCTCACCAGCCTCAAAAGCAGCCTGAAAACCCATCTCTTCAGGATTGCCTACAACCAACAATAACCCTGCTGTCACTACACTATCCACAACCATGTCTGCCCCTCACCTTGTCTCTTCCCACCTTCCTTTTAGAGTGTAAGCCCTCACGGGCAGGGACCTCTCTCCTTCTGTACCAGTTGTTAGTTAGTAATTTGTCACCTTGTACTTGTTTGACCTATGTTATGTATGAAACCTGAATGTACAGCGCTCTGGAACCAAGGGCGCTCAAAAAATAAATAATAATAATAATAATAATAATAATAAGCAGACTAAATGGATTATTGATGGGAACCAAACTTATTTGGTTCCTATGGTGTTAAGTGTGTTTGAAGTCAGCCAGGTGAGTAGTACAAAGACAAGTGTGTCTTGCCTACAGTCAAGCATGGTGGTGGGAGTGTCATGGTATGGGGCTGCATGAGTACTGTCCGCTTTGGGGAGCTACAATTCATTGAGGGAACCATGAATGTCAACATGTACTGTGGCATAATGAAGCAGAGCATAATCTCCTCCCTTCTGGGCAACAAGGCAGTATTAGAACATTATCCACAATAAAAGAAACTTGTAGCGGCACTCACCCGTATTCTTCTCAGATTGTTTATTCATTAAACACATGTTTATTCACATGTGTTACTTTTACTGAATAAAGAATCTGAGAAGAATACGGGTGAGTGCTGATACAAGTTTCTTCTATTGTGTATAATCACCTGAATCGATGTGCTATAAGCTGAGCACCACTATATTCCTGAGAGACTTACTGTGTATTGGTATACTGATCGGATGTTTGCATCTTAAGGAAACTTATTGGGTTCGGTCTTGCCTAGTCAATTTCGTTGTTTGGTGTTCAGTATTACAACATGATTGTGATTCCAAACACACCTCCAAGATG
>JAODAL010080423.1:0-12254 GCA_025379985.1 Phyllomedusa bahiana | reverse complement strand
AAAATTTTAAACTGCAAGGTGGCTCTTGAACAAAGCTGGCCTGTGCCAAAGTGAAAAAAAACACGTATCTGAAATGTATACAATAATAAAAGGTATTTTTGGCCCCTATCAATACATCTGTGGTTTGACTAAAAATTTGGGTGAATTCAAATTTAACTGCAAGGTACCTCTATCAACAAAGCTTGACTGCCCAAAAAGTGAAAAAAACACCTATCTGAAATGTATACAGATAATAAACAGTTTTTTTTGGCACCTATCAATACCCCTGTGGTGACTACAAAATTGCTGGATTCAAATTTAACTGCAAGGTGGCTCTAGATCAAAGCTGCCTGCGTCAAGTAAAAAAAACTCCTATCTGAAATGTATACGGAAAATTTAAAGGGTATTTTGGCACATATAAATACACCTTGTGTTACTACAAAATTGCTTTTCAAATTTAACTGCAAGGTAGCTCTATGAACAAAGCTGACCTGCGCAAAAGTGAAAAAAAACACATACCTGAAATGTATACGGATAATAAAAGGTATTTTTGGCACCTATCAATACACCTGTGGTGACTACAAAATTGCTGGATTAAAAATTTAAAGTGCAAGGTCCCCTCTATCAACAAAGCTTGACTGACCAAAAGTGAAAAAAACACCTATCTGAAATGTATACTGATAATAAAAGTGGAGTTTTGTACCTAAACAAATAGACTGCAGTTACTAGAAAAGATCTGTATCCTAATATAATTTTCGGCTCCCCAAATATCCAAGTAATATTTCAACAAAAAAACTTAATAATAAAGCTATTGCAATGCAATGTCCACACTAAGTCTGGGTGCACAATATCCAGTATCCTTTAAAGAGCTTGTCGTGTTCCCCCGGGCCCCCCCCCCCCCCCCCCGCCGCTTCCCCTGTGACTTTACAGCGGGAGATGCTCCTTCTCAAGCCAAAACTCCCTAAAATCTGCAAATCTCGATCTACCTAAGTTCTAAGGTTCACAGCTAAAAGTTTTAGCTGTCTCTGTGAACAAATAGAAAATTTTTCGCTGGGGCTTTTTTGCACAGAGGCAGAGCGCACTTCCTACTCCTTTGAGAAACTGACACACACTGATCATGAACAGGAAGGGCTGTTCTATGTAAAACGAGGTCATGTGATTTTTCCAGCCAATCGCAACCATACACATCCCAGTCATGACGTCGCACACACAGCTCACCCTGCTCAAATTCTCTAAGCTGATTTGCTGGCCGCCAAAATTACAGGAAGCGCCGAAAATGGCGCGATATTAATAGATTATGCACAGATTTTAACCTAAATTATCGCGTGATCTAAAAAATCCGATGAACAAAAAAACCTTGCCGATTTCAACTTTGTCAATAATAATCGCTCAACACTAGATATGGGCTTCAATGGACCTCACATAAGTGGTATATCCTGGTCCTACAGAAATGAGTCCTCAGTTGTATGAATGATTTTTCATCTAATTTGGTCCTATGTAATATTACATTTCCCCTATAGCAGATGTTTGCTAGAGTTCCCAAGAGCTATACCTGCAGCAATCTACTGATCTTGTTGCTGCAGGTATACATCTTAGCCACAATATAGTAAATTCAATTTAAAAAATACCCCAAAACAAGCCACATGATAAAAGCAAACAATCAGCAAAAAGAGAAGAATAGATTGAACATTTGCTTTGTATGCACAGAACCCTGATCTCAACATCATGGAATCTGTCAGGGATAACATGAAAAGACAGAAGGATCTGAGCAAGTCTACACCCACAAAAGATCCATGGTTCTCCAAAATGTTTGGAACAACCTCCCAGCCATGTTCCTTCGAAAACTGCATACATGTGTACTTACAAGAACTGATGTTGATTTAACACTAGGACTACTGGACTCGTGACCCCGCCTAGAACTACTGAAAGGAGTCATTTTGACTCCTTGCTTGTTTTCGTTTATATTTATAGTTTGATTTGTGGTTATTTATTTATAATTATATTTTTTGTAATTTATTATTATTGTGAGATCCAACAGTAATGCTTTTGGGATTGTTTTTTTTCTGCTTTCTTTTTTTTCTACAGAAAATAACATAATTATAATAGACGTTTTTCAAACTTTTTTTTTTTCAAGTGCACACATATAAACAACAATTTGAAGAACAAAAGCAGAGAAAATGTAGGTGGAGGAGCATAAAAATGAAATATGGCGCAGAATTCACCTTCTAAACATTTTGTGTTTTGCATTTTAGGCTTTGGGCCTTTGATTTATGGCAGTACATTGCCCACACAAAGACTTACCACAAGTCTTACAATTGCCGACAGATCTATTTTTCTTGCACTTTTCTTGATCTGGCAAAATTTTGTTTTGAACCATCACTTCTGAGCATGTAAAAACTTGGGGACGTGGAACCCTTTTCCCTATCTGTGACATAAGGACCACTCAACTCTCTCACAAGCTTTTTGGGCAAAAATGCCTTGCGTGACATTTTTTGGTGGGTAATCTCCTTGAATATTATCCATGCATTTATACCCGCAAAGTCTAAGGCATTTTCAAATGCATTGAACAGGCCATCTCCTTGTGCATGTTCGTTGTGGTATATTTTCGTCCCATCTGACCCACAACATCTACTCCATATTTTGTTTCATTGTAAAACTTTACCGTTTTCTGGAGTTTTTTTTAGCGGAATCAGACGCAAACAACATCTGGATGGACGGAACTCAAAATGACAACATTTTTGTTGACCTTTCCTTGATATACTGTAAGTGTAAAATTGTCTTCATTTCTAAACACTTATTGTTGTACAATTCCTCTTTCAGGGAAATTTTATTTTTTTTAGGCACTTCTCGCCTTATTTCTTCAGTGTTCCCACGATGGTTGTTCCTTTGCTTTTTAGCTGTTTAGCTAATTTTAACTGAAGTAAAATAATTATGGGTTTTGTAACATTGCGCCCTTTTTTCAAAAAGGGTCCAATAACTTCATTACCACATGGTCAGCTAAACGGTCCTCAGCATGGCGTGTGTCATCTTTGCCTAGATAAGGGGAAGCCATTTGCCAGATATTTGCTATCCTTATCAACAGCTAGCCAATATTTGTGGCCAATTTATCTGTTAGGAAGGCATGTACTGCGTGAATGGACACCTAGTTTTGCTTGGGAAAAGTTGCTCATCCACGTTATGTATGGGCCAGGTTTGTAACACGCAATACAATTTTCAATAAACCTGTCCCACACAGTAGAAAAATAGAGCAAACTTGCCCGTTTGCAGTCTCTCCGATCGAGTAGATTTCTCATCAAATCTGAGAAACCTCATAATTTCAACAAAGCGGTCCCTAGACATTGTCGCTTTGCAAAACGGTTATTCCCCAGTCATTACACCAAATACTGCTAATCAGTGACGGTTCGTGCCGATATTCCACGAGCATAGAATATCGCAATGAATGCATCTAGCTCCGTATCAGATAGAGTAAACTGTAAATTATTGTTTCTGCATGCTTCTGCAAGCGTACATTTCTTTATATGTGTCAATATTATATGAATAAAAAATAACGCCATGCGCTCAAAAAGGGCTATCGATAATTTATATTTCTTCTGGTGTATCCTGTAGGGCCAGGGGCTTCTCGAAGGGAAAATTTTGGCTGTTCACGCCTACCAGGCAAGTGTTCTCCAATTTCAACAGGTTTCCATTGAATTACCATCGCTGAAACTAGTATTTTCTTCAGATTCGCCTTCTCTGGTGTTTGTTGTTTTCATTACCTTCGTCGCCATCGTTACCTGTTGTTTCTTTCATTTCTGGGACGTTTTGCTGTTTTTTTCTATCCACGACCAGGGGGATGGTCACGAGGCAACATAAAATGCATGAGCCCGATCCCCAGCTGATGTGCTTGGAATATCTGGAAAAAAAGTTGATGAATATTTAGAATTTTTGTTTTGTAAGGGTCCGTGCACACTGGCTGGATTAGCGGCGGAATATCCGAAACCGGATTAATTCTCACCACAATCCGGCCCGTACCTGCCCGCTCAGGTACAGAGCGGAGTTTCATACCTGAAGCTCCGCTCCGAACCCCGGGCTGGAGCCGATGTCTGGGGCGGAGCCGTGCTTGCGCGTAAGCAAGCGCTGCTCTGTCCCTGACAGCGGCTCCAGCCCGGGGTTCGGAGCGGAGCTTCAGGCATGAGCGGGCAGGTACGGCCTGTATTGCGGCAAGAATATCCAGATGGCTAATTTAGCCAGGGAAATTTTGCTAGTGTGCCAGGCCCTAACTCGTGTGTGGAAGAACAAATAAAAACACAAAACTACATACCATCTGGATTTTTTCCTTCTGAGTCTTCAGATTCACTTTATATGTTATGAGGAATGAAATCTTCAAAACTGTCAGAATAAAATAAATGTTCCTGCAAATTCGGGTTCCGATTCATTCTCGGTATGGATTGCAAGTAGCCAGAATAAACCTGAGGCTTTATCAAACATCTTCTCTCCATATTCCTCACAAATTCCATAATTCTATATAGTTTCCCTGCTGAAAAATAGAATGAAATCTAAAAGAAAAATAAAATGTTCTGCCACCTTCCCAAAAATAGGTGGGCTGAATCAGTTGAAGGCAGCTAAACTATTTCATAAACAATTCAATACCTGTATGAGTCTTCAGAGCTCGTTTTGTCTGCGTCTGTTCTCTTTGTCTCTTCAGCTGAACTTTATAGTAAAGTTTACTATCCAGAATACTTGTCTCCTGCTAGAACCTTAGAAAAACACCACCCTTCATTAGCATAAGATAAGAGTCTAGAGGTAAACAAGGCTATTTTGTTCAGCATTACACAGTAATACAAGCAGGTAAAAACCCCAAAGGGAAAATGTAAAAAGTTGAAAATGTAAATTGAACTTTCATCTAATTGAACATCAGGGTAAATAAGACAGAGTGAAAAAAATTATGCACAAAACTTTTAGCAACATTTAGTGACAAAAGGACCTCAAAATATTTGTAGGGAGTCAAATGACTCCCTTCAGTAGTTCTTGGTAAATTTTGAAAAAAAACGCCCACATTTTTCACCAAAATTATTTATTCTACAAAATCTTTTTTTACATCATATTTGAGGAAAGTCACCGGAGTTTCAAGCCGGAATTCTGAAAAATGTAGTCACAGAAGAGAAATAAAAAACGAAAGGAGTCAAAATGACTCCATCAGTAGTTCTAGTGTTAAAGACAAAGGGCAATCACACCAAATATTGGTTTGATTTTCACCTATGTTTTGATAATTCACTTTGCATTTTGTTAATTGTTAAAAACAAGCTATTAACATTGATAACTTTCATCTCTCTCCCAGGGGCAGCACATTCTTTCCTTCATACCTCTTCCCTACTGACAGCAGCATTCTCTCCAGCCCCCACTGGCAGCAGAAGTCTTCCTATTCACTCCCCTCCACAGATTGCATCAGCATTCTTCTCCTTCCACAACCTAGCTCTTATGATTGTGTGACCAAGATGTCTTCATAGGTCCTCCATCTCATGTAGTTACAGAAGCTGCTGTGATAATGCAGGGTTTGCAGATGTGCCATCAGCAGTTCAGCAGGAGGCATGCACAGGGCTGCCAACATGATTTACTTTTTTTTTTATTTCTGGACAATTTATCCAAAAATCTCAATCTCTACTATTCACACCTCAGATAAACATGAGGAATCATAAGGATTACACTGTGGAACCCCATATCATTTTTGGTGCCTAGAAATTTTGACCTTATTTTGAGTCCTAAAATCCCATCCATTTTGTTCAAGCAGCTGCAGTTTACGAGATGTGGATAACATGATTCTACATTGTTCTTGCACATTCATATTTGTGTTTGCATGTGTTCTTTAAATATTCTAAAATGTATGTCTTTTCTGTTTTACATGAATTTCCAACATTTATTTAGTACAACATTGAGTGAACACTACTTTCAGCAGCATATACTTGGTACAATGGCAATGCCAGATCTCCAAAACTAGAGCTGATAGGTAAAACAGGTTGTTATTTTCAGAATCCGCACCCCAAACATGCTCAAAAACAGTTCCAACTTTGAGGCACGAAAATAAGTGTTCCCCAGTGTTATTATAAAGTGTAGTTTCTCCTGGTATTCTGTGTAACAAACAATACAGAGCATATAGATACAGGGTAGAAAGCAGCAGTAGGTAATTTGGTTAGGGTGCTTTCACACAGTGCGTTTTTTGTTGTTGCATTTTCAATGCATTTTTTGGATGCGTTTTTTGTGCAGAGATGTACAGCATTAATTGCTGTGCATTTCTGCACAAAAACTGCATCCAAAGACGCATAAAAAAACTAATAAATCTGCGTGAAACAAGAATAAGAGGAATCTCAGGTGTGTTGTCTTAATTGAGTCATCATCCCTAACACCTCCTTTGTTGAACTGCTGGTCCTAAGCATAGTGTTATGCAATCCTCTTTATTGTACTAATATTGCTTTAACAGAGGAAGTTCAAAACGCTGCTTATTTTCCATTAAAACTTAAAAAAATATTATAAAACCAACCACATATTTAAAAATTACATATGATAATCACATATACCCTGTTAATTTGGAAAATAAATTTGAAGCAGCCCTTAAAGCAGATAGAGATTCTTTGGTGTATAATAATAAAATGTTAAATGAACGTGCATAGTGTAAGAATATTTGCATATTATGGGGACATGTCTATTGTGGTACTATGCCTTGAAAATAAAAAACAAAATAAATGGAAAGAAACAAAAGTCAATATTTGCAACAGAACTGTAAGGGTATGTTCACATGGCGTATTTGCGGGGTGTATTTCAGCGCATAATTGCGCTGCAACATGCCCAAAGTAAGCCCCACAAATATGGTAATTGATAGCTGTCATTGAGAGCTATGATTACCTGCTGTTGTTCCCAGTACACAATATGTGTCGGAAGTGACATGGAAAGTGGATGTCAGTGGGAGCGCTTCAGAAGTACGCTCTGGCCAGCGCGTTCATCTGAAGCAACAGGCGTATTGCAGGTGTATAGCAGCGCTGCATTGTATGAGCTACTATATGTCTGCAATACGCCCTTGTGAACACACCCTTCAAAAGCTACTGAATTAAATGGAAATTAGGATTCACCTAGAAAAAAGTCAAATGTCACAAAAAATATTCGGAAGGTTTTAAAAGCAAAACTTATAGATAGACCAAGGAAGATATTAAAGCATCAGGATTAAAAACGATAAGCAGTACACTTTGAAATAAAAAAAATCAATGAAAAAAAAAACAGGTAGAAACAAGAGTCATGTGAGAGAACTGTAACAAAACTGCTGAATAAAATGAGATCAACAAAGATAAAATCCAAATGGACAGCATCACAAAACATAAGAAAACAAGGTTACAGTGGGGTAAAGACAAGTAATCAGTGTGGATAATTGGATGAAAGTGAACACTGTCACAGTCAAGTCTGACCCAAATGTAAGCAATTCAATTCCAATCTGTCAGAATTGAATTTTGGCAAAAATCCACAAGTTTTAGCACAAAACTGCAAAAATTTTATTGTAACCCTTTCCCTAACTCTAACTCAAGTCCTAACTAGAGATGGGCGAATCGATTCTAACGAAGTGGAATTCTTTTTAGAATTTCAGGAAAACTTCGATTCTGAACGAAGTCGTAGTTTGGGATGATTCGTGGGAACGAAGCGTGCTTTTGATTGATAAAATGACTGCGAGCATATGGCGTTACATGGGGCAAAGAAGTATGGGAGGAAGAAAGGTGTAGCATACATGACATGTGCAGAGATGAAGCCAATCAGAGACCGGCAGGATTCTGTGACGTCACCGCACTATATAAGTCCGGGCGCGACGCTGGAAGCTCATACCGCTCTCACTGTACTGTGTAGGGAAGGTGCTGCTGTGGCTGCTTATGATATCTCATACCAAAAAACTCACTTTTATACAGCGATTTTTGGGGGGTGTCACAGCTTGTCTGAGACTGCTTCTCTGATGTTCTAATTCTGATTTTGTGGGGTATTGGAACTGAAGTCCAGTGTGCGTCCAATGCAGCTGCATGTACATTTTAATGCTATCTGCTCAGTTCTTCAGCACATTGAATATCCAAGGGTTATCTAAGCCTGTTCCTGTTGTATTCATTTAAAGAAACAGCGTTTTTACAATCCAAATACCACTTAATTTTTGGTTGCTCATTTCTTTTGCGCAATTTAGATCCAGGGGTTAATTAAGTATTTTTCTGCAGTTGTACTTAGTAAAAGAAATGTTCTTTTTCACCGCCAAAAAAGAAATTTTGCCTCTAGCATAATTCATAACCGAGGGTTTATTACAAGTTTTTCTGTTGTTGTGTTCCGTAAATTACACGCCGTTTTAACATGCTACAAAGCTGGTAATTGTTGGCAGCAAAATTTCTTTTTCGCAATTTACATCCAAGGTTAACTAAGTATTTTTATGCAGTTTATTCATTAAAATAAACGTTCCCTTTCACCGCCAAAGAAAAAAATTTAGGCTGTAGCAAAAATTCATATCCGAAGGTTAATTACGAGTTTTTCTGTAGTTGTGTTCCGTAAAATACACGCCGTTTTAACACGCTACAAAGCTGGTAATTGTTGGCAGCATATTTTTCTTTTGCGCAATTTACATCCAAGGGTTAACTAAGTATTTTTCTGCAGTTGTACTTAGTAAAAGAAACGTTCCTTTTCCCCCGCCTAAGAAGAAATTTTGCCGTAGAAATAATTCATAACCGAGGGTTAATTACAAGTTTTTCTGTTGTTGTGTTCCGTAAAAATACACGCCGTTTTAAACATGCTACAAAGCTGGAAAATTTGTTGGCAGCATATTTCTTTTGCCCCATTTACATCCAAGGGTTTAACTAAGTATTTTTCTGCAGTTGTACTTAGTAAAAAAAAACTTTCTTTTTAAACCGCCAAAAAATAAATTTTGCTCTAGATAATTCATATCTGAAGGTTTAATTAAGCCTGTTTGTGCTTTTATATTCAGTAAAATACACAGTGTTTTTAAAAGGCACATACAAGTAAATTTTTCCTGCCCATTTGTGGAGCGCAATTTATATCCAAGGGTTACCCAAGCTTGTTAGTGGGTTCATTTGAAGTCAAATGCAAGTTGTGTATTTACCATATACAGATATCTTCATCAAACAGAGTCTGTACATTTTAGAACAAACAGTATGTCAGACAGAGAGGTGGCAGACTCTTCATCTGCGAGTGGCAGTGGATCAAACATTCCTGGAGCAGGCCCGGGTCGCAGAACAGCAGGCGGTCATCTAGCGGCTGTGTGTTGTTCAGCAACCCAATGGTTCTTGATTGGTTGACTAGGTCATCCACTTCCTCCCAGATGACATCTGACAACCCCAGCCAAGAGTCAATGGGAACGTCAGACACAACCCTTAGTTGGGATGGCCCGGGCTGGGGTCATCGGCCCTCACCTGTCCTCAACGCCTTTTGTCCCATCCGGTTCCCTCAGCCAGAGATCTACTATGTGGTCTGGGCTCAGTGCCACTATACAACGAGGATGAGGAGGGCAGTCAGCAGCTACTTGGCAGCGAAGAAAGGGGCCCAAAATCCCCTGCTTCTTACAGTAGGCGCAAAGTATAGATGTGGAGAGGGGCAGGGGAGGTCATGTTTGTGGGGGGGTTCAGCCTGCCCCCAAAGAACGTGATGAGGACCAGTGACGTAAACACAAACGATGATGGTCCCGACCGCACTGGGGATGGTGAAGCAAGGGCTTCATCATCGTCAGAAAAGGGGTGCAGTTGCCGTTAAAACAGGGCCCACAGCCAGCAAGGGGGTTGTGGGGGCGTGAGTCGGGGTAGCAGCGTGTGACGCAAAAACAACGGCCACGGGGTAAAAACCCGCTTCGAGGTCAAAAAAGTAGGGGCACGGGGGCTCAGGGGCAGCGGCGGTGGGAATCACTCAGTGCGGAGCTTTTGGCGGTAAAACCCTCTGGCGGTGTGGCAGTTTTTTGAAAAGACACCGGGAGCCAAAATATGGGTATATTTAAATCTGGGGAAAAGTGAAGCGGGGCCAGGGGCTAACATTGGCACCACGGCCCTGCTCAACACAGCAGGTCACCACCGGGGGCCTAGGAAACGGGGCTCAAGTGGGGGCCATCCTCCCCGCAGAAAACAACTGCGCAGCCCCCGTGGCCACAGCCATGCACCCAGAAAGGGGCTCCCCCCACTCTGCAAAGGAGCTTTTCCCTTTTTGCATCATCTCCCGGCCCCACATGAAACCTGCCACCCCAGTTAGAAAGATCTGCGGACTATGGGCACCAAACTGGATGTGGGCCGTAACTTCCCGATTTGCGTAAGAAGCGTCCCCCGGGCCATAGGGGGATCAAGGGGTTTGTTTCAGTGCGGGGGGGGGCCATCATTACCCCAAAAGAACCCCCTTGCCCACGGGAAATGAGAACGACTGCCCTTTGTAAAAGATAAAACAGGCGGGTTTGGCCAGGATTTCCACACCCCCAATCCCTTAGGTGTTAGACCCCTCCCCCATGACCCTCCCCAAAACTGTGAGAAATGAGTCTGGGTTCAAACTTCCTGCCTCACCCTATTCTGATCCGCCACCCGCCTTATGCCAACTCTGCGGCATTTTTCCCATCTGCCTACCACCATCTTTTCCAGGGACTGGATTGCCCCCACCCCCCACTTGTCATTGTCCACTCTCTGACCTCTGCCGCGCTGTTGTTTGCTGCGGCCCCCCCTCCCAACCCTTTTATTTTGGGCCCCCCTGACCTTATGCTGTTGTGCCATCACCCTTTACTCTCTTTATTGTGCCACCTCTGACCTCAGCGCTTCGCTTTGAGGCCGTACCTCCCCACTGTGTCATGGCCACTCTCTGCCCCCCCCGTGCGCGCTGCCCTTCACCCCTACCTCTGCATTGTGCCACTCGTGCCTATACGTTTTGCCAAACCCCAAAAAGTCATTTTGCCCCTGTCTGACCTCATGCGTGCTGTGGCTGTGCCTTGACCACACACTCTGAATTTTGCCACCTGTGGCCTACATGTTTTTTCCACCCCCAGAATTTTCATTGTGACTGCCTGACCCTCAGCTTCTGTGCGCTGCCATGACCCCACACTCGTCATTGGCCACTGTCGCCTCATGCTGCCGCTGTGGTGCTGCCAGCCCTGCACACTGTGCTTTTTCCAAAACTGTGGGGATACTGTTTTCCCCTCCAGAAGTCTTTCCCCTGCCTGCCTCATGCTGCTGCTGGGGCTGCTGCCGTGCCTCCACCTCTGTCTTGGCCCCTGTCTGACCTCATTGTGGGCTGTCGCCGTCACCTCCCCAATCTGTCCTGATTTGCCACCTAGCCCTCAGCTTGTTTTTTTTCCGCTGTCGCTGCCCTACTTTACGGGGAATATTACCGCTTTTAGTTTTTGGTTATTTTCCCCCTTAAGTGCCCAGGGAAAATTTAAAAGTGAAGCATTCTAAGAGCGGGGCAGTCCTCTGCATGTCTACTAAAAAACAACATTGTTTGAAACCAAACCAAGCTCCCCCCGCTATTTAAGCATGCACAACGTTCTACAGACCCTGCAGGTCGTGCACCGAAAAATAGCTGTTTTTTAACGCAATTCGTCCCAAGCAATTCGGACCAAAACAAATTTTGTCGGAAAATTCGGGAAGTCACCGTATCGAATTTTTGAGAAATTCGCCTATCTCTATTCCTAATCCTAAAGAACATCTTTGCAACATCTGGGCAATATATGTTTAACATCTGAGCAATTTCTGGGAAACCTCAGGATCATGTTTAGTTTTAGTATTGAATTTACCCTAATTTGAGGCTTCCCAGATATTCCCCAAATGTTGCCTAGATGTGCCCCAGATGTTACTCAGACATTGCCCAGATGTTGATAAGGCAGGGTATATTATTTTCATTTCCAAAAAAAGAGCTAGGGCTTATTTTTTGGGGAGGGCATATTTCTTTTTAACAACAAAAACAAAAAATCCCTTCAATCCAAATAGGTAGAAAAATAAAAAAAACTTTTTTTTCCAGATGCTTAAAAAACATGAATCATGTAAAAATGTTATAGCGTGCCACAGCTAACGCTTTCGGAAAAATTTTTCCCCTTTAAACAAGCCTGTCTAACATGTACAGATCACCATTAAATAGGGAAGTATCCGGTCACAGAGCAGGAAAAAAATTTTTAACCCCACACGCCCTGCATAAAATTTCAGTTAATTTAAAAAAAAAAGACAAAAAAACAAATAACCAATAAAAGGGAAAAAATACACGGTCTCTTATTTATTAAAGGGGATCTGTACTAGTTATTTTTTACTTTTCTACCT
>JAODAL010080422.1:0-12254 GCA_025379985.1 Phyllomedusa bahiana | reverse complement strand
CAACGCGGGAGGCCTAGATAAGACAGAAGAACAACACTATAGACAATACTCACAGATAAGGCTCAGCATGTATCTCCTCTGTCACTCCCTTGTCTCCAGGTTGTTCTCTATTATTTCCTGGAGACTGTATTAATTTATTGACACTGTTTCAACCATTAACTCTGATTTATTGCAGTTTCTGAAAAGCATATACAACTTGCTTTTCTTGACTGAGCCACACATTTTAGTGTTGTCTTAATTGGAAATAGTTGGCTTAATATATTTCACACAGGGCTCTTAATGATTTTCAAAATAGTTGCTCATAAACATTAATTAGTTCTCCTCATAATTCAGTTGCATCTTCTACCAATTGATAGTTAACTGGATGCATATAAACTAATATTTCATTTTGAGCAACAGCCAACATGATTAAAGCCCTCACTGAAGGTTCAACCTCTGACCCTCTAGACTCATTCAGCAAGGAATCCTTTAAAAAAAAATCCTGAGAAACTGCTGAACAGGACATTGAACAGTTAAACGTCATTAAAGTGAGTCCTACTATAACAATAATAATTATTATAACTCTGTCACTCGTGAGGGTTACACAGATGCTCTTTACATGTTCTCTACAATGGAACTCATCATATAGTAACAATACTTAATAGGGTTACCAATGGTTACTAGAGGGAAACTTTAATAATCCAGACCGGAGCTAGCAGCCATCTATACGTATGCAACAGACAATCATATTTATTTATGTATTATGGTATTTATGTATATTGCATCAATTGTTCATAGTATATATAGATTTCTTTTGTAGTATTTAATGGCAATGTCCTGTTTTATTATTGGTCTTCAATATTCTCTAAAGATTTTTTCTACTTAAAGGGGTTGTCTCACCATGCTGTTACACAGAGTGATAGGCAGCTTCAGATTCCTATTTTCTTGTCACTCTGTGGGTGGTTCTATAGCAGTGATTGGCATAGCTATTCCTTTTACATGATTTCTGGATAATTATAATAGCTAGTTGCTCTAAAAACTTGGCCTCATTTAGATCTGTTTTGACTTGGTCTGGATGTTGTGACTTTTATGTTCATACTTTTGGCCTTCCACTTTCATAAATTTTTCTAATCATACAAATCTGGTGCAACACGCCCCCACACCTTTGGCGCATTCAAAAGTGTTGAGCTTGGCACAATATGCGCCAAACTTTGTTGTACGCCTGTTCATAGATCTATAGAAGAGACGCAGCCCCATTCATACATGTTCCCAAATGTTTTTAATTTATTATGTCCTGATTAGAGATGGGCGAATTTCTCAAAAATTCGGTTCGGTTACTTCGCAGACAAAAATAAATTCGGTCCGAAATACTTTGGGATGAATTGTGTTAAAAAAACAGCTATTTCCAGGCTGCACAGAGCCTGCAGGGTGCTATAGAACTTTTGTCCCATGCTTAGATATGCAGAGGGAGCTTGGTTTGGTCTTCTTCCCATGTTGTGTTTTAGTATGACACGCAGATGACTGCCGCCACTCTTAGAATCGCTTCACTAAAAATTCCCTGGGCACTTAAGAGGGCAAAAACTGACCAAAAACTCAAAACGGGAATGTTGCCTGATAAAGTCATGCCAGCGAAAGCTGGAAAAAAACAAGCTGAGGGCTCAGGTGGCAACAGTAGGGATAGAGTGTGGAGGTGACGGTGGCAGCCACAGCAGCATGAGGTCAGACAGTGGCACAATGACATTCTGGGGGTTGCAAAACAGTAATAGGCCACAGAGTGGCACAATGACACAGTGTGGAGGTTACGGCAGCAGCCACAGCAGCAGCATGAGGTCAGAGAGTGGCACAAAAGACATTGGAGGTGGCAAAACAGTAGTAGGCCACATAGTGGCACAATGACACAGTGTGGAGGTCACGGCAGCAGCAGCATGAGGTCAGCCAGTGGCACAATGACATTCTGGAGGTGGCAAAAACAGGAGTAGGCCACAGAGTGGCACAATGACACAGTGTGGAGGGCACGGCAGCAGCAGCATGAGGTCAGGCAGTGGCACAATGACATTCTGGCGGTGGCAAAAACAGGAGTAGGCCACAGAGTGGCACAATGACAGAGACTGGAGGTGATGGCAGCAGCAGCATGAGGTCAGGCAGTGGCACAATGACATTCTGGAGGTGGCAAAAACAGGAGTAGGCCACAGAGTGGCACAATGACAGTGTGGAGGGCACGGTAGCAGAAGCAAGAGGTCAGGGGGTGTCACAATGACAGTCTGGAGGTGGCAAAAATAGGAGAAGGCCACAGAGTGGCAAAATGAGACAGTGTGGAGGGCACAGCAGCAGCAGCATGAGGTCAGGCAGTGGCACAATGACATTCTGGCGGTGGCAGAAAAAGGAGTAGGCCACAGAGTGGCACAATGACACAGTGTGGAGGTCACGGCAGCAGCAGCCTAAGCTCAGACAGTGGCACAATGACATTCTGGAGGTGGCAAAAACAGTAGTAGGCCAAAGAGTGGCACAAGGACGGAGAGTGGAGGTGAAGGTGGCAGCAGCATGAGGTCAGACAGTGGCACAATGACATTCTGGAGGTGGAAAAAAATGGAGTAGGCCACAGAGTGGCACAATGACAGAGTGGAGGTGATGGCGGCAGGAGCAACAGCATGAGGTCACCCTGGTGTGTGGAAACCCTGGCCGATCCACGCCTGATTCATCTTGACAAAAGGTCATGGTCCGTTACACATTTAGTGTGGCAAGCGGTTCTCCTTGGGGTAACGATGGCCCCCACCACACTGAACACCCGCTCTGATGCCACACTACTGGCCGGGCAGGACAGCTTCTCCACTGCAAACCCAGCAAGTTGCGGCCACACATCCAGTTTGGCTGTCCAGTAGTCCAGCGGATCTTCTAACTAGGGTGGCAGAGTGCTGTCCAAGTAAGCCACCAACTGTTGGTTCAGGGACTGCTCCAGGTCCTGCTGCTGCTGCTGGCAACTACCCTCCTCACTAGGCGGGTGAAGGAAGCTGCTCATCAGTGACTCCAGACTTAGGTTGCTGTTGATGGAGCTGGTACTGCTCCTATCCCCCCACTTTCCCCCAGCAGCCACGGAGTAGTACGTGAGCGCTGGGGAAACCCCCCGGTCAGATCTGTCAGAGGGGGATGAATGCTGCACATGGGCAAGGAAAACTGACTACGGAGGATTTCCCTTTTATAGTATTTGAGTTTGTCCTCCTCTCAATAGCTGGGAAAAAGGCTCCCATTTTGGACCGGTAGCGAGGGTCCAATAGGGTGGAGAGGCCAGAAAGTCATCCCTCTGCCGGATGCTGACTTTTCGGCTGTCATAGCCAGGCAAATAAGCATGCTGTGGGCCATCGTACAAGTGACTCGAGGGGCCCCCTTTGCCTCCATTTCCAATTGTATACTCCCCACGGTGCTTGTGGGTCATTCTGTCTCGTCTTCCTCATCTCCTTTCTACCTCCTCCAGCGTCCTGCTCCTCCTCTCTTGTCACCTGGGTAGAAAATCCACTCATTTCACCAGACAATGCTTCTGCTCCAATGTCCTCCTCCTCCCCCCATTTCAGTCCCCACCGATCATGTGGCCGCGAGTTGTAGTCGCACAGTCCGCCCCCTGCCCAGATAGATTTTTCAGCATCTGTTCCAGGACATGAAGCAGTGGAATGACGTTATTCATCCCGTAGTCCTGGCGCTGACATATAACGTCGCCTCCTCGAATGGCCTACCAAAGGCAGGTGTTTCACGCATAAAGCTGCCATTGGCTGACATCAAAGTTACACAGGGGAGTACTCCTGTCCGCCTGGTTCATCAAAAAATCGTTAATGGCCTTTCCTCTGTTTCTACAGTCGGTCCAACATGGCAGGCTGGAATTCCAATGGGTGGAAACATCGCATATCAGAGTGTGTTTGGGGAGGCCGTTCTGCTGCTGCAATTCGAGGAGGGTGTTCCTGGCTTTGCAGGACTGGATGAAGTGCATGCACAGTTTCCTGGCCATTTTCAGAATCTTCTGAAGATCGGTGGAAAGCCCTTCGGGAAACCCTTTTACAAAACAGATTGAACACATGCGCCATGCGGGGCGCATGGACCACCCCTCCTCTGTGCAGGCAGGACACCTTTGTTCCTCCCATCATCCGTCACCATGGTTCCGATTTGCAGTAAGCCCGGAGAAAGCAAAACAACGATTTCTTGCGGCATGAGCGGAGCAGTTCCCCCCCTGTGTGCTTCGTTCGCCGAGGCAAGCCAGGTGTAGAACTGCGTGACACCGCTGTGCCCCACACATGTGGTATGATGGCGCAGTACTTGTGGAGGCTGCGAGGGGGGTGGTGGTGGTGGAGGAGGAGGAGGAGGAGGCGTACATTGGCGCAGAAGCCGCAGTTTGGCAACGTGGAGGAGAAAGCGGCGTCTCCTGTCCAAGTTGTTGGTGTGCTGAGCAGGAAGCACATTTACCCATTGGGCCATAAAGGACATGTTACTGGCCCTGACCGTAGTTACAGCTCCAGATGTCCGCGCTGCCATGCACCTTGGAACAAACCGATAAGCTCAAGGACTGGCCCACTTTCTGTTCTACATATTTATGAAGTGCTGGTACTGCCTTTTTGGAAAAGAAAAAATTACGGCTTGGAACTCTCCATCTCGGCTCGGCACAAGCCATTAGTTTCTGAATGGTGCAGAGTCCACCATTTGGAAAGGGAGGGACTGCAGTACCAACAACTTGGGCAGGAGCCCCGGTCAGCTGCTGCACCTTTTTGGGTGGTTGGACGCATATCTTGTTCTTTGCAATCGCCTCACTGAACGACTGCCGGCGCCATGAGTAGCGAGGAGCAGGAGCATCTGGACAGGAGATGATGGCAAAGAGACATAGCTCCCTTTTGCAGAGGTGGTGGAGCCTTGACTGGCTGCAATGGCATGGGTGCCACTGGCTGCTGCTGCGGCGGCAGGATGGACCACCACATTTGAGCCACATTTCTCCCAGGCCACCGGATGGTGACGCTGAATGTGTTGACGCAGGGCCATGGTGCCAACGATAGCTCCCTTGCCACGCTTCACTTTTTTGCTCACAGATTCAACATATACCCCTATTTGGCTCCTCCGGTGTCTTAGCAAGAACTGCCCCACCGCCGAGTAGATGAATTTTTCCCCCAACGCTCCACACTGAGTGGGCTACTACCGCTGCTGCCTCGCTGAGCCCTGTGCCGCTACTTTTTTTGGACCTGCGAAGTGGGTTTTCTACCCCGTGGCCGCTTGGCTCCCGACCTTACACTGCTGCTACCCTGCTGACTCACGGCCACACAACCCCCTTGCTGGCTTTCACCGCTGCCTGAGCGCAAGCTTTGACACCCTCTTCTCCTGACGATGATGAAAGCCCTTGCCTCACCGGCCCCAAGTGCGGTCGGCTACATCATCATCTATTTGTGTTTCATCGTCCCCTGCTGTCCTCATCCACCGATCTTGGTATGCAGAGGCTGACCCCTCACAACATGACCTCCCTGCCACTTCCAATCTTACTTTCCCCTACTAAAGAAGCGGGTGATATTGGCCCTTTTTTCGCTCCCCAAGTGGGCCGGGACTGCCTCCTCAAATTGTTTCCTGTTTTAGTGGCGTTGACCCCCAGACCACACAGTGATCTTGGCGGGGGGAACGCTGGGACAGGGGGGTTTGAGGAAGGTGGGGGGCCGGAACCCCGCCCCCGGGCCTCCCAACTAAGGGTTTTGTCGAGTTCCCCCCCAACTCTTGGTGGGTTTCAGATGTCTCTGGGAGGAAGTGGTTTGACCTAGCAACAATAAAGAACCTTTGGGGTTGTTAACAAAAACAACGGTTGTAGATGACAGGGGCAGTTGTGGCCTCAGGGGCCCCCCTGCTCGGACGTCCCCTTGCTGTGTTGGCCCCGGGCCCTGCCCCGGGAATTTTTGTCCCACTGACCTCGCAGGTAAGAGCCTGTCACCTCTCTGTCTGAAAAACGTTTGTTCTAAAATGTACAGACATGTTTGATTAAGATATTGTTATGTTAATACAAAATCTGTATTTGACTCCAAATGAACCCAAAAAGGGGTTTTTAAATTTATTTGTTGGGGGCGGGGTTTTTTAAAAACCAAAAAAAGTTTTTTCCCTTTTTTTAAAAAAATTTTTTTTAGTACAAATGCAGAAAAAAAAAATTAGTTAACCCTTGGTGTAAAATTTCCAAAGAATTGAGCAGCCAAAAAAAAACCGTTTTTTAGCGTGTTAAATGGGTGTATTTTACACTCACAACAAGGGAAAAAATGTAATTAACCCTTTGCTTGTGAATTATGTACAGTAAAAATGTATTTTTTGCCGGTAAAAGCGGCTTTTTTAGTCAACCCCGCAGCAGAACAACGATTAATTAACCCCTGGTGTAAATTGCGCAAAAGAATTGACGCCAAAAAATTTTCCAGCTTTATGCGTGTTACAATGGCGTGTATTTTATATCACAACTGGGAAAACTTGTAAATTGACCCTTTTTTGTGAATTTTTGCTAAGGAAAAATTATTTTTTTGCTGTGAAAAAAGTGGTTTTTTTAGAACCCCACGCAGAAAAGCTTAATTAACTCCTGGATGTAATTGCGCAAAAGAATTTAGCACCAAAAATGAAGTGGTATTTGTATTTTAAAAATGCGTTTCTTTTAAATGAATACACAGGAACAGGCTTAGGATCCCCCTTGGATATTCATGTGCTGTGTAGAAGAGGCATTAATATGTATATGAGCTGCACTGGACGCACACACACTGGACTTCAGATACCAATACCCACCAAAAAAATCAGATATAGAACGGTTAAGAGAAGCAGTCTCTGAGACTAGATGAGACACCCCCCCAATATCGCTTGTCATAAAAAGTGAGTTTTTTAGTATGAGATATCATAAGCAGCCGCGGCCGCACTTACAATAATCAGTTACAGTGAGAGCGGTTATGAGCTCACAGCGTCGCGCCCGGACTTATATAGTGCCGGTGATGTTAAAGAATGCCCGCCGGTCTCTGATTTCGGCTTCATTTGCACTTGCATGAAGGCTATGCCCTTCTTCCTTCCCAGAGTTCTTTGCCCCATGTAACGCCATGTGCTTGCAGCCATTTTATCAATCAAAAGCACACTTTGGTCACGCAAAGTACCCCAAAGTTCGACTTCGTTCCGAACCGAAGTTTTCCTGAAATTCTAAACTTATTCCATTCGTTAGAATCAATTCGCCCATCTCTAGTCCTGATGCATCAAACCACAGAATTTAAAATGGATGTGCTTTTCTTTTCTCATGACTGGACTTTCAGCTTTCATTTCTACCTGTGTGCAGAGTTTAGGGGAGACAAAGCAGTAAGAGTAGGCAGCATGTAGTGAAAGGTGGAAGATCTGTCATCATGTGGCTTCAAATGACCCTGAGAATAGGAGATGAGTAGCATAGACAAACACTATATATATTTGCCTATATTTGTCATCAATCTAATCATAATGATCTGTAAAATAAAGTTAACATATTATTTATACCACATGGTGAACATGTACAAAATAAGTCCTAATGAACAAAAAAAAATTGATTGTCATGGAGTGAGCCACTCACCCCGATCTGGACCGCGGCCATTCCCGCTCTGTTCTGCTCACCCCAGCCATGTACTTACCGAGCCGTGCTCCTGCTTCCCATCCCCGCTCTGTAGAGTGCCAGCGCGACGCGCAAGAATCTACAAGATTATTTTAAAAGGGCAAGTGCAATCGGTATTGGCTAATTTGCCGGGCGATTGACTCTATATCTTGCCAGACTCTAATACATTGCTATCAGAATATTGATGTGCTTTAGTGTGTTCGGGGAAACTGTCGGAGAGAGTTCTTGCCTTTCCATGTACCGGTTCTTCCTACTATAGTTTCCAGACCACGTTGCCTGCCACCCTGACCACGTTGCCTGTCCCCGACTACACCTCTGTCTAATGATTCTGTACCATGCTGCACCCCAGCTGCCATCGCAAGCAAGTCACGTCAGGGCTAGCGACCTGGTAGTTCTTGTCGTAGCAAGTCCAACCCGCTTTGCGGCATGCTCTGGTGAACACCGAGGGCTACTTAGACTCTGCTCCCTGGAGTGACATTCATATCTTTTCTATTCTCCCATTTTATGTGCAGCTCCATTGATAAAAAAAAATCAAAGTTATGACTGAGATATAACTTTACTTTAGACATACATAATTAACATGTTTGGGAGGACTTTTCCAAGTTTGTGATTTCAAGGGGATTACAGGATATTCTCCTTTAAAAAACATAAAAATAATGCTCAGTCATTGTTTATATTCATTTTCTATGTCTTTTTTTGCTTTTCATTCTCCAAATATCTGTTTGCATTCATTTTTACATCCAGAGGCTGCCTTGTACAGACTTATTCCACCTTTTATCTTAGAAAATTGTATTGGTCTAGATCATTAGTTGTACAAACTTTGAAAATGAAAAAGCAGGAGATTTTAGTGGGCGGCGCGCGTAGCACAAAATTTGCATGGACACGGCCATCTTTTCGGTATGCCTCGCCCTTCATATAAGCCACACCCACTCACTAACTGCATTAACGGCTTTGGAAGAAAGCCAGGTAGATGCCCTTATAGCCAGGTAGTAGCCCCCATACCAGGGTAGTGCCCTTTACAGGCCCGGTAGAATGCCCCCTTACTTGTAGCCAAGTTGATGCCCCCCTCTGTAGCCAGGTAGAGCAATATGTTGTTGCCAGGTAGATGACCCCCTTTTTTGTTAGCCAGGTAGGATGCCCCCCCTTTGTTAGCCAGGTAGGTGACGCCATGTTGGTAGCAGGTTAGGTGCCCCCATGTTTAGCCAGGTTAGGTGCCCCCATTGTTAGCAGGTAGGTGGCCCCCATTGTTTGCCAGGTAGTGCCCCCATTGTTTGACAGGTTAGTGCCCCCATTGTTTGCCAGGTAGTGCCCCCATTGTTTGCCGGTAGTTGCCCCATTGGTTGCCAGGTAAGTGCCCCCATTGTTTGCAAGGTAGAGCCCCCATTGTTGCAGGTTTGTGCCCCCTTTGTTTGCCAGGTAGTTGCCCCCTTTGTTTGCCAGGTAATGCCCCCTCTGTTGCCAGGTAGATGTCCCATATGTTTTAGCCCCCAGGTTAGTGCCCCATCTGTTAGCCAGCGGTGTGCACCCTCTGTTAGCCAGGTAGTGCCCATCTGTTAGCACGGTAGATGTTCCCTCTGTTACAGGTAGATGTACTTCTCTGTTGAAAGGTAGTTCACATCTGTTTGCCAGGTACTAGTTCCCCCATCTGTTAGCCAGGTAGTGCCACCCCATCTGTTAAGCCAGGTAGTGCCCACATTATGGTTAGCCCAGTTAGTGCCACGATTCGGTTAGCCGGTAGATGTCCACTCTGTGCCAGGTAGATGTCCCTCTGTTCCAGGTTGTGCACCCTCTGTTGCCAGTAGTGCCCCCTCTGTTGCCGGTAGTTCCCCCATCTGTTAGCCAGGTAGTGCACCCATCAGTTTGCCAGGTAGTGCCCCCATCTGTTAGCCAGGTAGTGCCCCCTTTGTTGCCAGGTCTCGGCCCTCTGTTGCCAGGTAGTGCCCCCTTTGTTGCAGAGTAGTGCCCATTTGTTGCCTGGTAGTGCCCCCATTGTTGCCAGGTGATGCCCCATGTTGCCAGGTAGTTGCCCCCCATTGTTGCCAGGTGTGGCCCCCATGGTCGCCAGGTAGTGCCCCCATTGTTGCCAGGTAGTGCCCCCATGTTTGCCGGTAGTTGCCACCTTTGTTGCAGGTGATGCCCCCATTGTTGCCAGGTAGTTGCCCCATTGTTGCCAGGTGATGCCCCCATTGTTGCCAGGTAGTTGCCCTCTCTGTTAGCCAGGTAGATGCCCCTAAAGCTTATAAAAAATAAAATAATAAAATCCACTTACCTTTACCAGGCTCCTGCAGCGCGGCCGCTCCTTGCCGAATCTCCTCAGCGGCGCAGGGGAAGTGAGGAGCAGGCCGCACGTCACCCCCTGCAGCAGGCGCGTCAAATTCCCCCCTGTGACGCTGTCCATGTATGTACGGGACGCACACACACGGCGCCGTACATTTAATTGGGAGGGGAGGAGGGAGCGATCCCTCCTGCCTCCTCCCCGCCACAGTGAGACCGCGGGCGCGGTGTGCGGCCGCCTGCCGGCCGCTGCCACCCGCCTGTATGGAGCGGTCCGCGGCGCAGAGTAGCGCACCAGCGCTACTCTGCGCCGCGGTAATTTTTTAAAGGACCCCGCCCGCCTGCAGGCGGCGGGAGGAATGCCAACTCCCCCGGGAGCGGCGGGGGGGGGGACCCAAATAGCAGGGAACCCCCCCGCCCAAAAACGGGAGAGTTGCATGTATGGTCTAGATACTACTCTGTGAGATAATTACTTCAACAGCACAGATCTCTTCAATCCTGATAGTTTGCTGCTAAATATCAGTGTAGTTCAAATGTATTGGCCATGAGTCCTGGCTGTTTGGCTCACAGAGATCAGGTAATTGTTAGGAGCTACAGCACAAAGTATCTCAGAATAAAAAAAAGACCTAATTCACATGGCAGAAAATCACGCATACTTTAGTGTGGACTTCACACCTCAAAACAATGTGAATCTTGTAAGGTAATGTGCCTAATTATAATTAATGGGAATTCGCACCATAGCTTGTAGGGCACACAATTTACAGATAATTTACTAGGTCCCTTCTAATTGTGATAACTTTTCCCATTGACTTCAAAGGAACAAAAAATGCAAAGTTAGAAAAATATATCTTGTTATAAACATGGTTTTTCCAGTTTTTTTCCGTTTCTACAACAGTTCTCAGCCGGATCAATGCTTCAAAGTGTAAACAGGACATTGTAGTATTAAAAAGTTAAGGCAGTGTCAAATTTCTGGACTATCCTTAGTAAAAATCACGTTGTTAGTTAAAGGGGTTATTTGATTTTAGAAATGTATTTTAAAATGTTCTATTAAAGAGTTTTGCGTTACCAGGATTGTTATCTATTAGCCAGAGTGGAGATGAGACAAGCAGCCCAATTATATTTAATGTGTTATATGTTAACCTTTATTTTCCCTATGGTGTTACTTCAAGAAATTGAGCACTTGATTCTAACCTGGCCACTATATAGTTAAACTATCTGCTACTAGATCATCAGGAGAAGACCATTTTGAATGAAAGAAGTTATAAAAGGAAGACCAATTTCTACAGTCATATGAAAAAGTTTGGGCACCACTATTAATCTTAATTCATTTTTAGTTCAAAATATTTGGTTGTTTGCAACACCCGTTTCAATTTGATTATTAAAATGATGGACACAGTAATTTTTTCCGGATTGAAATGAGGTTTTTTGTACAAACAAAAAAATTTGAAAATATGCATTAACAAATTTTTGATGGTGCAAAAATTTGGGTCCCCTTATCATTTTTTGTTTGGGAATACCCCTTCTACTTTTTACTGACTTTCTGAAGCAAACATTGGTTTTTAACCCCACTGAGCTTTTTAACTTCATAGCCCGGGTATCCAATGTGAGAAAGGTATTTAAGGTGGCCAAATTTCAAGTTGTTTTTCCTTTTGAATCTCCTGTGAAGGTAGCATCTGGGTCCCCAAAAAAAAAACTCTCAAATGACTGGGAAAAAAAGATTGTTCAAATAGTTGTTTTGGGGAAGGTTACAAAAATTGTCTTAGAGATTTAACCTGTCAGTTTCCACTGTGAGGAAAATTGTAAGGAAATGGAAACCCAGGGACAGTTCTTGTTTGCCCAAAAAGTGGCAGGCCCAAAAAAAATTCAGAAAGGGAGGGGAAGAGAATGGGTGAGAACAGTCAAGGACAATCCACAGACACCCCAAAGAGCTGCAGCTCTTTTTTGCTGCAGTTGGTGCACTGTGCACGGTAAAAATACGCAACTTTGACAAGGAGAAACTGTATGGGGGGAGTGATGTGAAAGAAACCCTTTCTGAAAGACGCCCCAACAGGTCGCCTGAGGTTTTAAAAAAAACATTTGGAAAGCCAGCTTCATTTTGGAAGAAAGGGCCCTTTGGGCTGATGAAAAAAAAGATTGAGTTGTTTGGTCATACAAAAAGGGTTATGCATGGGGTCCCAAAAACACAGCATTCCCAAAAAAAACACTTGCTACCCACTGTAAAATTTGGTGGAGGTTCCATCATGCTTTGGGGCTGTTGGCCAATTTCCCCGGCCCCCGGGAATCTTATTAAAGTTTAGGGTCACTGGATTAAAATCGTATCACGTTCTTAGAATAATGTACAAGAATCAGTGATGAATTTTAGTTACGGGGGTGGATATTTCAGCAAGACAATATCCCAAAC
>JAODAL010080421.1:0-12254 GCA_025379985.1 Phyllomedusa bahiana | reverse complement strand
TAGGAACCTTGCATAACAGAATTACCAATTTTTTCTGTTTCTTAAAAGGAGTTTAGCGCTGAATTTTTATTGTTACATTATATTTATATATTTCTGAAAAAAAATTAATAAAAAAAAATAAGCAGTTACAAAAAAAGCTGTAGTTTTTCAAAAATTTTTTTAACCAAATCGGGAGGGTACAAAGGATGGGGAATATAAAAAAAAATTATACTTGTAGGAAAAAAATTTTAAAAAAAAAACAATAAAAACACTGGGGCCCTTTTGAAAATGTCGGGGTCAAAAATTCACTTTGTTTCCCAAGCAACCAATCAAGCACCCCTTTCATTTCCCTGAGCATTTATGAAATGAAAGGGGGTGCTCTGTTTGGGTTTTTAGGGGAAACAAAAATTTTAGATAGAAGTTTTCATGCACAGGCCTATATGTGAAACACCTTGGAAAACAAGCCTTAGAATAATCAAGCTATAAAATAGTAAATGTTTTAATGAGATTCCCAAGATATATTAACATTAAGCGGGATGGAAAATAAATGTCAAAATGACGACCTCTTGAAACGAAGGGCCCCAAATTAATTTTTTAAAAACCTTTTTAAAAAAAAAAAAAAAAAATGCCTAAAATACACCCCTCACCAGCACTGACGGGGGCCACTGTAATGGGGAGATTTACTCCTCTGCGTCACCTCTCACTCAGGTAGCGAATCAAGCAAAAAATGTACCACAAGACATTTCCACCCCCCCCAAAAAACCGCTGCCACCACCTTCCTTCAATAAAAAAAAAGGGAAAACACCGGAAGGAATCTGTCCTAAAATTTCTAAAAACACGTAAAAAAATGCAAAAAAATCACTGCTTTCAGCATACAAAAAAAAATACACCCCTTAAAGGGAAAGGGATCCTTGCAACAAAAAGGGGGCTTAGATTAGGCTAACTTTAATATTGAAATTTTTTTCAGTCTCATAAACAGAATAAATAACAAAAACTTGACATCCATCAATCATTTTTAAAAAAAAGGGAAAAAGGGAAAAAATTTCACACTTACAGATGTTTCAGATCAGGTCCCGGGGGAAGGATGGAAAAATGACACAGCCAATCAGGATTGACCCCCAAGCTAGAAACAGACAGAGCTGGCCTCTTTCATCCCTGTCTTTTCCCCGTCTCCTCATTTTTGCCTACTCTTTTACTGGCTGAATTTTATGGGTGGCGGACCTGACTGTTGAGAGGGTTGTTGCGTACTTTTGCCACGAGATGGCAATCAAGACGGCTTCTCTGGGGGCGATAAATACATGTTTATTGTGGGGGGGGGGTAAAAGGGTGAATTGTTAAACTTTTGGAGGGATTGTTTATTACGAGTCGTAAAATCTAGGGCTTATCAATATGCATGGGCTTAGCCACACGGGACACTATACGGGTCAACCCTGAAAAAAACCCTCGGGGGGGGGGGGGGTTTGTGTCCTCACTACAGGAATTCGGATTTCAAATTTAAAAAATTTTGATGACAAATTAAAAAAAGAATTAATTTCAGTGTACTACACACAATGCCCTTGGGAATTGCCATCCTTTCATTCAGTTAAAGAAAGCTGCCATTATTGAAAAAATTAAAAGTAGGAGTACCGGGAGAAAACCCTAAATTCTTGCCGACCCCCCTATTTTAAAAAACTTTGGGGGGGCATTTAACTTGACACGGACATTCTAAACATCCGAGCAGAAGCGCAGCTGTCATTAATTGTCAGCAAATTTGTAATGAAGTGCCTTTCAAAAGAGGACGGGGATGGTTATTCCCACCCCCTTTTTGATATCTGTGTACTCCCAAAGGGCAGATAACTAAAAGAGCGCTGCGTTTTAAAACGACCCAATCAGATTCATGAGTTGCGCAGTCCCCTCGGAGCAGGATGTCATTAAATTTTCCTGACTCTGATCCCCCTGCTGCCATCTCCCACCTTCAGGCTTTTTGCTTTGTTCGTCTACTGCTCGTGACTGCCACATCACAACCTCCCTCTCTCCCCAAGGGGTGTCCCAAACCGCTTTGCCCCCTCAGGGCACTCTTCTTTTTTGATGTTCCTAAATTGTCTTGACCTCTCTTGCTTAGGTATTTTTGTTGCCGGGGTTCTTGTGATAGCTGCTCCCCACGCCGGGCTACTACCGTTGTACACTATACCATCATCTTTTGCGACTACCTGTCCCGCCCCTCTCCCTGCAAAGAAGTTCTACACCTGACACCTTGGCTGTCACTTTGACGGGCCACACAAGGCAGCGATCTGTGAAAAAATTGTCCATCAGGGCAACTTTTTAGTTTTTACAGCCCCATGTCCAAAAACCTCTCTGAACTTTTTTGCCGTACCATCTACATCTCCACTGCCATTTGTTACCATGGTGACCCAATACTCCACCTTTATAAATCAGTGCCCATTTTATTTTGAAGTCCCCCGGCACACAAATTCCCGTCGGGTTGACAAAGTGGTCCTTTTAAACCAAAAACTCTGGGGGAAGCTTTGCCTTGGGGCCACCCCCGGGAGCGAGGGAAACCCTTGCAGTGAAATTTACAGGAATTTTTTAGGTCTGTCGGTAAAGTTTTTGAAGACCCCGGTGCAATGCCTCTGTCCTGCTCGCATCAACAGGGGAAATCCATGGTGTGGCAAAATGCCAAACGGTTTTCCCCAATGGCTTCTGGGCTTGCCTGGAAAACTTTGGGCCTTGTTTTGGATTTGGGAAGAATTTACTGATTCAATAAAGAACAACTGGCTGGGCTGAGCTACTATCTACCCTAGAAGAAAACATCACTCTGGCCATCAGGATTGGCATCAGCTTTTCAGAAAGAGAATTTGAAATTTGCCAACAGTCTGCATCCTTGCAGTCTTTTCCCGCCTTCCCGTCTTTCAAATTTCCTTATCCCCACCCATCCTCCTCAAGATGAACCCATGCAGGGGCTGCGTTCACACTGGAGGAAAACACACCCGAACACAGTTGAACTTGTGCATATGTGAACCAACTTTCCTAAAAACTGTGCAGTTCTCCAGACTGTGCCCCGGAAGCCCCGTGCTTAGGTCTTGTGGGTGAGGAAACCCTGGTTGACCAATTTGGTCACCCTCAGTTCTGTATCTGACCTCAGATTTCAAGTCATGCTGTCCTGGATTTCTGTTTCACTGCAAATTTTATTCATCTTTTTTGGGTTTTCCCCCCTCGATTCCCCCGACAGAGTCATTCACCTCTCCGGGTCCCCTTTACTCTCAGATTTAAAAGACCAGAACCAGTTACCTGGCCAGTGGCTAACCACCAGCGTGGACTTAAAGAACTTCTTTCCTGTACTTTGCATCAGGTCGTTGATTTTTTAATTTTGAACTCGCAGCTGTATTATATTCGTTTTTGGTTCCTGTGATACCTGCTGTTGTACCTGCCCCTAACCATCTACCCTCTTGACCATTTGTTGCACCCCGCCTGAAAACCCCGCCACCTGTACTTCCTGGATTTATAAACCTGCACTCACTTCACCACGAGCACCCCTTCAGGGTAGCAACCTGGGGGGTCCCCCCACCAAATAAATCCCACCTTTGGGTGGACTCTGATGAATGGGAGGGGCTTCTTAGACTCCATTCTCTGGCGTGGTCTGCATCATCTCTCGCAGTGATCCTGACGGTACCAACTGTACCCATTTTTTGGGACCTCTGCATCATCAGGGGGGTAACGGCCTAAACTTTTCACCCCAGTTTAGGGTTTTTTTGCCTATTGGGGCATAAAATGTAAAATAAAGTAAAGAAAAAATATGCACAAACAAAATAAAATTGTTATAAAATTAATAAAAACAGATCAAAATTCAAAATTTTTGGGGATACCCCCAAGACCCAAAACTTTATTCACCTATAATAAATTTTCCATGAAGGAAAAATGCCACAAGAATAAACTTATTAAGAGTCATACAGTTTGAAATTTGCAACGGGGGGCTAGGGGCCCCCCAAGAATTAAATAACAACCTGTTTGGGTCCCCAACTCCAAGCATGTTCTAACTGTGTTCTTGTCCTCCGGACGTGCAAAGTTGAAACTAATATGAAGCAATGCGTCAGCGTAATGTACCTGTCACGGAGCCCCTGCAAACCCTCGTCCCCGGGCAAGGCGCATCCGTGCCCCAACCCCGAGGGGCGCCCCTCCCGCATGTGGTTCGGGGTCCGCCCCTTTCCCCTATCCGTCCGGCGTTCATTTTCCCGGCCATGCTCCTGCTCTGTCCTCCTGTCCCGCTGCGCGCGCGGGCCCCCGCCCCTTGGGCACGCGGGGCCCGGGCAGTGTAAAATTTTTAAAGGACAGTGCACCGGAAATTGGTCATTGCCGGGACTGTTCCTATTTAAGCCCGGGCCTCTTTTGGCACCCTTTGCCGACCCCTTATATTCATTCTTTTGGAGAAAGATTCCGAAACCCTTTGTTTCCTCCCTTGTACCGACCCGTTGCTCATGTTTACCGCTACGAACCAGAGCCGCCTGCCGACCCCGCCTGTCCCCAACTGGGCCCTCCTGATGAATTTTGTCCACCTCCCCGGGCCTCACCGCTGCAAGTCCCGCCAGTGGAACGCCCGGAGATTCCCGCCACAGCAAGCCACCCCCACGCTTTGCGGCAGGCTCGGGTGAAACCGGGCCCTATTTAAGATTCTCTCCCTGGTGTGGGTTCCCACCATCACCTGCGGTGGTCCTGCGGATCCACTACCAGCCCTTACATAGGACCGGGCCCATGGATCCCGCCAAGGTCCCCTTTACCCACCCTGGCAACGCGACCGTTTTCCCCGCCAGCCCCAGCAATAGGGAAACAGACGCAGCAGCAAACCCAGCGTCCACTATTTTAAGCAACTCGTCCCCACCCCAAAGACCTTCGCCATCCCCTGTGGCTCGGGGGGACCCAAGTTCGGCTGTCGCTCCTGCCCAAAGTACACAGAGACCCAAACTCGCAGGGGGTTTTCATCCTCAATGTTTATGCCGGGACCCCAAGGCCGATCTTCCTGTCCGAACGTGCAAAAGGGGTTTTTCGGGTCACCTCTCTCCGGGAGGGCCCCGAAGGTAACCTCGGGGGACAGGAACATCCGTTAGGCAGACCTACAGTCAACCTCAGTGATTTTCCGCAGTGTTTCGAGGAACCAGCCTGTGCATCCTCCGCTGGGGACAGTCCTCCTAAACCACGCCAGGGGGATTGTCGTGGGAACTACGCGGTGCTTTCCCAACCTTTGGCCTAAAAAGCATGGAACGAGGCCGCTCTGTGTCCACCTTCAAGAAGGGCTCCAAGCCATTTAAGACGTCTTGGGCCGCTAAGACCCCCCCCAATTTCCCCAGGACTTATCCGGTTAGCTCCCCCCATTGATGTCCTTCATTGAAGGGGAAGAGGAAACTTCGGCAAGAGGTCACTACCCCAACCTCAGGTTTCCCCACCGGCCCCGGGTTTTCCCAGCGGCCCCTGCCCCACAGTCGCCAACGCCCACCGAGGAGCCCAGCGATTGATGGGCTCCTCACTGGCAAGAGTTGGCCCAGAAAGGGCAAAGGAACTTGTGCCTCTACGTGGAGCCCATTGCTTTTCCGGAGGATTTGTCCCAAGCGTCCCAAGCTGGGGGAAACTACCGCACCGGGTTCGGGGGAGGGCTTTCCTAGGTGAAAAACCTCCTCTCCACGCCTGCTGACGCCAGTACAGGTCGTGTCTGAAGCTGGAATTTTTCCCAAAGTCCAGCGTTTCGGGATTCGGGTCACCGGGAAACTTTTCCATCAGTCTCTATTGAAACATATCGCTTTCGGTGGCCCCACTTAGAAACCGCTCGTTACCCTCTTTGTCAGGGGGAGCTGCTTAGCGACACCACCAGTTTGCCCCCAAACCCCCGTCCCCCCCCGGGGGGCGTGCTAAGAAGAGATCCCTTCTACGGTTCCCTCGCTCCTCGTCGGCGGTCTTCTCGGATTTCCCAGGCTGCTCTCCACTCTCCTACGCGGGACGGGGACGTCGGGAGAAGAAACCCTTTTTTGGGGCCAACGTCGGGGGCGTTGTTTGGTGGTGCCTTGCCCTGTTTCCTGCTCCCGCCTCGACCCTTCGTACCGCTGCCCGGTCTGCCACCCAGTATCGGAGTACGGATTGTTCTCAAGAAAAAAGCCAAGAGTCTTCCCCCGATCGTCCTTATGATCCCCCTTGACTTACTGCCGGCCCCAGTCCACCTCGGGGCAGAGTTACCCCTTATCTGTTCCCAGAGACACAGCCTTTCGGGTACACCCAGGGAACTCCAGAAGGGGTTCACCGAAATCCCCTCCCCCCGGGGTGGGGGGTTCTTTTTCAAAAAAAAAGAAGGATGGTTCCTTCACCCCTCAAGATCCCGGGTAAAAACCATCCCCCTCTCCCGTTATCACAAAGTCTTTGAAAAACTAAGGGCGAAAAGATCTTCTAAAACTGGACCTGAAGGGCCTAAAATTTTGGCCCCGAATCCAAAAAGGGCGATGAAGGGAAGACGGCCTCAACACCAGGGCCCCGACATTTTGGTACCTGGTGATGCTTTTGGGGACGGAATGTGCCTCCCGCTTCCAGGATGTGAAGACTCTTGGATCTTTTTCTACCCCCTGCGTAGTTGTCTACCTAATATATCTTGGTGTACTCCCCTGACCTCGAACCCATCCAGCCGTTCGCAGGTTTTGAAAGCGTTTCGGGGAAAACCTCTGTATGCCAAGCGGGGGAAGTGCTCTTCCACCAAACCAGCCTTCCTTTCGGGAAAAACACATCTCCGCCAAGGCCTAGGGATGGCCCACGAAACTGTCGGCCGTGTTGCAGGGGCCCACGCCCAGCGGCTTGGAGCCATACAGTGCCCCTGGGTTCTGAAACCCACTATCCCCAGTTTTTTTTCCCCTTTTCTACACATGGCTCCTATAGGGGTTTACGAAGAAACACGCTAATCCGCTAGCGGGCCTCCGAAGCGAGGGCATTCTCTAAGCTCAGTCTGCCTTGCCACTGCTTCTGTTCTATCGCGGCCCCCCCCACAAGCCCTTCACCTGGAAGGGATGCCCGTCCGTTGGGGTGGAGCACCCCCACGAAAAAAAGGACCAGGGCAAGCCCGAAAGGGTGGCTTCTTTTCCAAGACTTTCCCCCGGGAGAGAGGAACTACACGTTTTGGCGCCCGGGGGAGCACAGCTAAAAGCTGGCTTTGAGAATGGCATTATCACGGAAGGTGCTCGCCATCCCATCCTTCTATTCTGATCACAAAAACCCCAATACCTCCAGACGGCCACGACTCAACCCAGCCAGGCAAAGGGGTCACTTTTTTCTCCCGGTTCGACCCCCAGTCCACTTCCGGCCCGCGGAGAAAAACTGGGGGCCACGCTCTCTCCCGTGCCTCCGCGTGGTGGGTGAAGATCTCCCCGGGAGCACATAAAAACCCCGAACGTCTTATCCGGTGCTCCAGTCGACCTCCAAAGGTTCCCCCTGGAAGACCTACTAAGCCCGGGCTCTCCGTAAGTCTTGAAATGGGGACATTGCTCCTCGGGGGCCGCAACCCCCCCGAAAAAACATTCCTTTTTGATACCCATTCTACGGGTGGCCGGGCTCGAAGGATGTCAAGGATTTCGTTACTTGTACCTCCTGGCCCCAACAAGACACCTCGCCCAAAAACCGGCTGGCCTTCTTCACCCCTTACCCACCCTACTCACCGGGGTCCCATAAGCAATGGATTTTTAAAAAACGATTCCCCCTTCGGCTGGAATCCCTTTATTTGGGTGATCACAATCGGTTATCCATTTTGTTCCCTCCTGGCTCCGTCTCCCCCCCCGTCTGGCGAACTTTTTTTCAACGTTTTCTCTGCACGGCCTTCCAATTTTGGGTCCCGTGTACCCAACTCCAGGTGAACTCGATTTCTTTGCTTACCACCCCAATGAATGGCCAGGTGGAGGGGGCAACCAGGTTTTGGTGTTTCCCTACCCCACTTCGCTTGCACCCCAAAGATGAGGGTCCAACTTGCTGCCATAGGCGGAGTTCTCTTATAACTCCCAATCAGAGTCCCGGGGGGGCCCCCCCTTCACATCTATACGGTCTGCATCCCCGCCCACCTCTCCTTCTGGATCCCCATCCGAGGTTCCGGGGGGAGAGCAGTGGTCCGGGGCTGAAACCATCTGGTCCCAGACCCGCCGTCTCTGCCTGTGCTTCCGAGCGCAGAAAGATCAAGCCATAAAAGAAAAGCTCTCCTCCTGTTTCTCCCCGGGGGACAAAGTGGGCTTCGGCCAAAATTCCGCCCCAAGATGCCTTCCTACAAATGGGTCCCCGGGTTCCTGGGACCTTTTGAAGTTTTTAGTCGTATTAACCTGGTCTCCTACAAGCTCCGGCTCCCTCCTACCTGCGAAAATTCCAACTCATTCCATGTCTCACTACAGTTTGAGCACATTATCGACAAAGTTTAAATCGGCACGGTTTTTTTGTTGATCCGGATTTTTTCATACATGATAATTGAGGTTAAAATCTGCGCATAATCTATTAAAATCGCGCCATTTTTCAGCGCTTCCTGTCATTTGGGCGCCAGCAAATCAGCAAAGAAAAAGGAGCAGGGTGACTGGGGTGCGACGTCAGAATGGGGTGTTATGGTTGCGATTGGCTGGAAAAATCACATTACTCGTTTTTACATAGAACACCCTTCCTGTTTATGATCATTTTTGGGGTCTGTGCTCTAAGACAAAGGGCTGTGTTGGCTCTGCAAAACAGCCAGCGAAATGTTTTATTTTTTCACTAGGGCACGTGCTTTTAGCGTGAACATTAGAACTTAGGGTAATTAAGATTTTCAGATTTTTGTTACTTAGTGAGAAATTTAAAGGGCATCTAGCGCTGTACAGCGGCCAGGGCCCGCTTTGTTCATTAATCCACCTTGACTTAAATTTTTAAAAAAACAATTTTGTCTCCAACCGCGGGTATTTGTTAGGGGCAAAAAAAAACCTTTTATTATCCGTATACAATTTTTGATAGGTGTTTTTTCACTTTTTGGGGCAGCCCGCTTTGTTCATAGACCCCCTTTTCCTTAAATTTGAATATACAATTTTAGTCACCGCAAGTGATTTGATAGGCGCAAAAACCCCCTTTATTATCCTATACATTTCAGATAGGTGTTTTTTTTTCACTTGGGCCCGGCCAGCTTTGTCCAAGAGCCACCTTGCACGTAAATTTGAATACGCAATTTTTTTATCACCGCAGCGTATTGTAGTGCAAAAAATACCCTTTTATTATCGATACATTTAGATAGGTGTTTTTTTCACTTTGCGCAGGGCCCCTTTTTCATTAGATCCACCTTCACTAAATTTGAAAACAGCAATTTTTTAGTCACCCCAGGTGTATTTGAAAGTGCAAAAAAACATTTTATTTAAACCCTTATATTTCAATAGGGTTTTTTTCACTTTGGCGCAGGCCCCTTTGTCCAGAGGGCCACCTTGCCGTAAATTTGAAACACAATTTTTATCACCGCAGGTGATTTGATAGGTCAAAAATCCACTTTTTTTTACTGTATACTTCAAAAGCGTTTTTTTTTCACTTTGGGGGCAGGCCCGCTTTTTTTCCCTAGAGCCACCTTTCACTTAAATTTGAAAACAGCAATTTTGTAGTCACCGCAGGTGTATTTGATAGGTTTCAAAAAAAAACATTTTTTTTAAGTAAACATTTTAGAAGCTTTTTTTTCACTTTGGGGCAGGCCACTTTTTCCCAAAAGCCACCTTGACTTAAATTTTGAATACAGCAATTTTTTAGTTACCCCCAGGTGTATTTGATAGGTGCAAAAAAACCTTTTTTTTTATCCAATAGTTTTTAAAAAACTGTATTTCCTGGGGCGGCCTAGTTTTTTCAAATGCCCGTTTTACGACATTCTGATAGAAAACATTTCTAGCAATGTTCTCGTTTTTCATTGCTGCAAAAAACCCAAAATTTTTCACCGTGAACTTCGAATATTTTTTGGGCCGTTGAATCCAATTTGGCGAAGATAACGACCTTTATGATATTTTGTTGAAAACTACAATTCCTAGTCCTACTGGCATTTGTAAATCCCGGACGAAAAAGAACACTGTTGATTTTGTTTACGGTTTTTTTCCACCAACCGCATTTAAGGTATTCGCAAGAAAAATTTCAGTTTCTAATCCCATTTTTGGGTGAGGAAATTGAGGGATTTAAGAAAACTTATTTTTCCGTCTTTTAAAAAGAGACTTTCCAAAACTCTTCCATACCTTCCAAATTTTTATCTTTCTGAAAATGGAGCAAAACAGGTGGGAACGAGCAAAGAGGGGGGGAGGGCATGGAGGTGGGTACGGGGAAGGTGCTCCTTCCCGTGCGGGAAAAAAAGCAACCAGGGATCTCGGTTTTCAGGACCGTCAGGGTGTCATCGTGGGTCAGGGCCCTGGAAAATCAGTAACAAAATCGCCAATCTGTTTTCAGTGGTTAAAGCAACCTGCATCCACAGTCTTACCCCCTCCTCCCAGTCACACCACAAATTTCTCATCCCCTCATCGCATCCGTCCAACAGAAGCGAAGCAGCCCAAATGTCAAATGGTACCCACCACAGGATAATCCATTTTCTGAAACCTCTTTTATGACAAAATGCGGTTGGGGTCAGAAGCATGTTAAAAGTAAAAGGGGCCCCAAAGGGGGATGAAATTGTCTGCTCTGACGCCCCCTTCTGTGCCACAGGGGAGAAGGAGGGTCAATCGGGAAAAATCCCGGCCGGGGCGGGGAAACCCTTGCATTCCTCTTTCTTTTGCCCCGTCCTGGATGCGAAGGTAGGACCCCAATTACCTGTGTTGAGATGATGATGACACATTTTGGATCCAACGTTTTTTTAGCAGAATTTGCTTGCAGCGCTTCATCATGGGTGAGGGGGAATCATGGGGTAGTGTCATACGGTCCGCCTCAAAAAGGGGGGGGGTCCCCAGAATTCCGCTGAGATTTTCCCGCCCAAACCACGGTCAGGGGAAACCCTGTCCCCTTATCGCTGTCAAAAAGGGGCCCAAAACCCCTCAAACCTGGGCCCCTCTTTGAGCAAACCCCTTATTCACCCACGATTCATATGCCGCTTTGCTGTAAACGCATCAGTTAAAGGGAAAAAACTTAGGTTTTAAAAACCCCCACCAAAATGTCTAGTCACAGCACGAATGCATGTTTAAATGGAGGCAACACTTGGCCAAAAAAAGCCCCACCGATGCCGGGATTCCCAAACCCCCCCTCACCCCTCTTCTCCGCCTTCTCCGCCACCCCCCAAAATTCCTGACTGCCCATGTCTCTCAGAGCTGATCAGGCATCAGCCCCGTTTTAGCCTCCACCCGCCCCAGTACCACCACACCACCAAGCCCTCCATCCCCCCACCAATTTTTTACGACCCTGCACGCCGTACAGCGGGCCCTCAGCAAACCCGCCTTTTGTCTTCCAGGGGTTTGGGGGGCAAAGAAACACTTAAAACCCCAAACCAACCCCCAAAACCAAAAGCCGAATTCGGGATTGCCAGGCTTTTGGCCCTTGGAAATGTTGCCTTTTTTCTGGTGGCACAGTGGTTTTAGCCCCGTCATGGGCCCTTCCTGCCCCCAATACCCTTGCCGAACACATTTCTTTGCCAGAAAAGCCGTCCCTCCCTGGCCACCCCGTTCATCAAAACTTCAAGCGCGTTGTCTGCATCTGTTCCCGGGAAAATCCATCTGACCACCGACACAGAATAGTAAGCACGGGCCCAAAGGGCCGCTATTCTCCGTGACCGCCAGGTGGCTGGTGGGAAATTTTGGTGGTGACGTGGGTTTCGGGTCGGCGCAACTCCAAAAAACCCCAGGGATGGGGCCCGGCTTTTACCCCAAGGACCCCTGGTGCATCACTTCCCAGAAAAACCAGCCCCGGTTGAAATTAAATTTTTTTGGAGACCGCCACACACAAAGGTCAGGGGTGTGGACACTCTCCACAACGAGACAGAGCGCTGGCTGGGGGGACAAAAAACCTTGTGCAAGGCAAGGGGGGGTGCAAAACGGTCGATAACTGCTGGCCGCCTTAAATGGGGAGCGGACACACCCTTTCTGGCAAAAGTCATGAACCTTGTCGTCCAGAAATTTCTAAAGAGAAACCCGGTCTGGACTGCCTGCTGAGGAAGGCTCGAAGCAAGTTTGCACTTCCGCCGTTCGCATCTGCCCCCGCCTGGCTGCGGCACCACTCGGGCCCCCCGTCAACCCTCATTGTTGACGTGGCAAATCTGTATTCCACCCTCCACAGCTCCCGCGATTTTGGCAGCAGCGCAATGCCATTTCGCGTACGAAGTGACACATTTTGGCCTG
>JAODAL010080420.1:0-12254 GCA_025379985.1 Phyllomedusa bahiana | reverse complement strand
TTTTTAGTTTTTTTTTGCTTGTCCTTTGCATTGTACACTGTTGGGAATTTTGATGTTAAGTTCTACAACTAAAAGTTTGTGAAACACAAATTTAGCTTATTCAATTTTCATATGATCTCCGACAATGCATGGTAAAAGAAAACCAGCAGAATTCTGATTTAAAACAAAGACTATGCTGCACCCACAGAAAAAGTCTAGAATTTTCATACATACAGTTTTTCTATAAAAACATTGCCCTTTCCAATATCTTATCTCTGAATTGTGTAACATATTTTTTCCAGTTTAAATTCTCAAAGATGCATGTCGAACAACCTAGGGGAAACAGGATTACTCCCCCCCCAGATACAAAAACGGGTAAGGCAATTTGGGTTCATGAAAAAAAAAGACGGTTTGGGAAAGGTGGTTGGAGCACACTGCCAGGAAATCATGTTTGCTTACAAATTTAGACAAAAAATTTAATTACAGGTTCTGAAAAGAAGAAGGTTAAGCACAGAACTGAGGAAAAAAAGCATCCTGGTGGATTTAAAAAAAACGGGGAAATTGGGGACCGTAAGGAATTTCCCCGTAACAGACCTATCATAAAAATAGATGAACTTGTGCAATCATGTGCCGCTAAAGGCGGGAAGCCCCTAACAAATCATTTCCTCATACATATCTATTTCTTTCTTTCTTTCTTTCTTTCTTTCTTTCTTTCTTTCTTTCTTTCTTTGTTTCTTTCTTTCATAAAAATTATAGGTTATGTGTTTAGATATGTTTTCAGAGTATTATATTTTTGTAGAAAAGTTACTTATTTTTTTTCTTTTAGAGATGTGAATTTCAAATTGAAAACAAAAGGACATGTATTTAAAGAAATAACATTAAAAATGGGGTGAAAATTTTAAAGTTTGGGTGGATTTTTAAATTATAGTGATGGCGTTATTTTGACATGTCATCGTTTCGATAGTGATATCGGCAGTTATTAGCGATTTTCGATAGTCGAAAACCCGTTTATCGCCGTGACCATTAAAGTCTATGGGGGAGGAACAACACCTTCATTATTACCCCCAAACGGGCTGGGAAGCGGGAATTACATCCAAACAGTCAAAAAAATACGTGCTCTTTAGGCAACACATTTTGGTTAAAAACCCACAGAAAAAAAAAATCCACACTTCACTACCCCTGTTTTGTACCACAGTACCACAAATTAAAAAGTGCAGAAGGCAGTATGATTTGAACCCTTTTTTATTTTATGGACTTGAATATCCCTGTCCGGAAGCGCAGGGCCCCCAAACCTGTGAGCACTATTCTTGAAAATTTAGAGCATGTGTACATTTTGGCGGTGTCGGCCCCTGTGCGGGCCCTATTCTCTGCAGTTTAGAGCTTGGTATTTTTGGGGGTGTCAGGCTCCTGTGGGTATTCTCTGTAGTATAGAGCTATGTGTCTTTTGGGGGGTGTCAGGCCCCTGTGCTGAGCACTATTCTCTGCGTATGAGCTATGTGTCAGTTGGCGGTGTCGGTCCTGTCTGAGCACTATTTCTGAACCCCAGTTTAAAAAAGTGGGGAAAAAAGGAGCTTTAAACCCCCATTTTATTTTCACTGTAATGATAATCTGCCCTGGACCGCAGTTTGCCCCGGGCGGGGTTAATGGGGTGCGGTAGAGCCCAGGTGGCGGTGTCATCTTTAAAACACGCAGGTTAAAATCCCCGTAAATCGCAGAAACTGTCGTGCGAAGAGAGTGCGGAAGGGGAAAGTGTGGAACCCCGCCTTCAGTCCCCAGTAAGACATGGGTGCGCTTCCCCCTCCGTATGGTGCGGCCAATTGAGCTTCATTTGGGAAAAAACACTGGGGGTTAACGTCTGTTACCCCCCAGGTGCCCTTTTTCTTGGCATTTTTTTCATTTTACTCAAGGTGCGGAGGAAATGTCTCTGTTTTTGTTCTTGTCCGTACCCCTGCCTTGAAAAAACCTCTTTGGGTCTAGTTTTCCCTATACCCCCCTTGTACAATTCAGGGGAATTTTTTTACCAGTATTTTGTCATGAATTTTTTTATTTGTTTATCTAGAAAACACATTTTTAAAATGGATGGAATTCCCCCATGTTTTTTGTTTCTCTTTTTTAATTGTTTTAAAAGGGGTTGTTCAATACAGGTTGATAGTATTTTAAAATCTTGAAAAAAACAAGTCATTTTGCAAATGTGCCCCATTCGTGCCCTACCTTTTCCCTGTTTTAAAAGCACCATACCCTGAGAATCTTGACAATTGTGAAACAAATGTGTTGAAAAAACTTTTTTTTAAAAAGCCCCTGTGTATAGCTGCTGTCACAGAAAAATCCCCAAAAATTCAAAACATGCCCCATGGCCACTTTTGACAATTGGAAGAACAAGTCTATTAGAAACAAATTTTTTAAAATAGGCCCTGTGTTTGCTGCTTTTTTAAAAAGCAGCATGAAAAAAAAAATAAAAAAAATGATTCACCCATGTTTAAAAATTGTGAGGGAGAAATCCCATTAAACCCACATTTTGTTCCAAAGGACCATGATTATTGCTGTATTCACAGCAAATGACCCAAAAAAATTATAAATATGTTCTCAGCCACTGTTAAAATTTGTGGGGGAGAAATGCTTTTTTAAAAAAAAAATTTTTTGTTCCAAAAGGACCATGATTATTGCTGTATCTCACAGACCTGACCAAAAAAATTTTAAAAAAATTGGACTTCTCAGCCACTTAAAAATTGTGAGGCAACACGACCCCAAAACATTGACAATGAAAAAAAAATTGGATGAAGTGAGAAAAGGGAAAATAGGGTTTTTTAAAAACTTGGTGTCTTTTACGTCTCCCCCAAGCAAAAACCGAAAAAAGAATTTTGGAATTGAGAATAAAAATTTGCAGGAAAAAATGTTCTTTTTAAAAAAAAGTTTTTCAAGGGGGCCCATTTCTGTTTTGGAGAGGAATGTGAGTGACCAGAATAACGGTGACGGGGCAATTGGGGCCCAACTTATAGAGATCCTGCCGATTCATCTGATGAAAGTAAAACGATCCACTTATTGGGGAAAACCCGGATGAGTTTGTCTGAAATGATCCTCCGGCTGTTTTTAAAGGCCGCTCAGATATGACGCTGGCTGCGGGCGGAAAAACACCTCTATGGCGTGGCGACCCGGGGGGCCATTCGTCCTTTTTGGATACCGAAGTTATTGGCCCGGAACCTGCAAAAACATCGGTTTTGGGACGATAGTCGTGCTCCAGATTTAAGCTGGTCTCGGGGTGTTGTTGTGTGCCCTGCATTTCTGCGTTGGTGAGGTGGTAATAAAGATTCCCAGAGGTCACTCATTAGGCTTCTGCCCCCTTGCCTGGGGCCCTTTGCGCCGCTACGGCTTCTGGCACTCTATGCTGTCACATCGCTGGGTTGTTCACCGTGATTTAAAGAACGGGGAAGAGACGCAACAGATGTCTAGTTGATCAATCGCAAGGTCCCCATTTGCATTTTAATCTCTTTTGGGGGGGTGGAAGGAAAGTGTGGTTTAGTTTTGTCCCGGGGACCCAGGAGGGTGGTCCCAAGTAACTGTTGTTTTTTTGTGGCCTTAATGCGGGTTCTTGTTGGAGGAATGGGCATCCAACATATTGGGAGATGGAGCCTTGTTTTCCCCAAGCCTCTGGGCGGGGGCACTGCAAAGTCATTTCATCTTCCCCCCGCCTCAATTTTCGCCCCAAACCTTTTTCAAGGCAGGGACGTTGGTAACATCGGTGTTGGAATCCCCTTTTCCCTCCCCCTCCTCGTTTCCTCCGGCACAGCTTCAACACAGCCCTGACTTCCCTCAGATGTGCCCTGAGGTTGAGGCCCCCGCTTGCATAGCCCTGGACCCAACCACTGCTTAAATGAAACGAAAAAATTTGTGAAACTGCGGGCTTGTGGATTCGAGGAGAGAAAGTCTGTGTCCGCATCTGTGTCCTTCTCCTCCTCGGCGGCAGGACCGATGTTTCAGAGTGTCCAATGATCTTCCAGAACAAAGTCACCAAAATGCCATGCTGACAAGGGGACGTCCGCCTGACCTTTTTTGGTGGGTCTTCAAAACGGGAAGGATGGGCAGAGCTTTTAAATGCTCCATTTTCCGGTGGCTCAACCCCCAAGGTCCGCACCGCTGCTTGTGGCCATTGTCCCCTTTTGTACTGCGTAATGGTTGCGCTGCTGCCAAAATCGCTGGGATGTGGAGGGGGGAATTCCAGCGTTTTTGCCACGTCAACAATGAGACGGTTAACTGGGGGGCCCCAAGCTGACGCTCAACAGGCCAGGTGGGACGAAGCGGGTTTTGCGAACGGCGGAAAGGCGAACTCGGACCTCAAGCCTTCTTCGCAGGCAGTCCGCCCCGGGTAGCTTGAGGTTCATGACATGTGAAGGCAAGGGTTGCCCCCAGCCTACCGATTTTAAGGGCGGCCCAGCGATTTCCCGTTATCGACACCCCTTGCCTGGCACAAGGTTTTGTCCCCCCCCAGCGTCGGTCTTTGCGGGGGCCCGCCCCAAGCTTGACCTGTGGGGGGGAGGGTCTCAGACGATTATTTTAAAAACGGCTTGGTTTCTTGGCCCTGATGCCCCAGAGGACCCTTGGGGGAAAGAGCCCTGCCCATCCCTCCCGTTTTTAAGAGGGTGCACCGAGCCTAAGAGCCACCCTAAACCCCCCGAGCATCCACCCCGATCCCCAGTGAGCGTATGAGATATAGTGGCCCCTTGGGGTGCTTATAGTCCAGTGTCAGTGGGGCGATGGACTTTTTCCCCGGCCACAGATGCAGAAAGCGCTTAAAATTTTGATGACCGTGTCTGGCCCGGGAGGGCGGCTTTTTTGGCAAAAAATGCCCGCTCGGCATCTTGTTTGGGGGCAGGCGAGGGCCATGCCTGGTGAAAACCCTCTGTTCCACCAGACGGAAAAGGAAAAATTTCCCAACGCCCAAAAACCGGCAATGCCCCACATTCAGGCTTTTGGTTTGGGATGGTTTGGGTTTAAGTGTTTCTTTGCTCCCAAACTGGTGACAGAAGGTGGCTGCTAGATGGCCCCTGTGGCGTGCCCCGGGCGTCAAACTGGCGGGAGGAGAAGGGGTGGATGGGGCTCTGGTGGGCTGGCGGTACTCGGGCGGGAAAGGTGGAGGGTGAAGCGGAGGCTGGTCCCTGATCATGACTTGGGACTGGGCAGGAGGAATGCTTGGTGGGGGCGGGGAGGAGGGGCGGAGACAGGGGTGGACAGTGGGTTGGAGGCCCGGGTCGGTTGGCCTTTTTTGGCCCAAAGGGTTTCCTCCCTTTAACTCAGGGATTTGCTGATGGATAGACTGTTTGGGGGTGGTTAAAAACTAAGGTTCTTGCCTCTACCATGGTTTACGGCAAAGGCGGGATATGACACGCTGGGTGAATCGAGGGTTTCTCAAAAAAAGGCCCAGGCTTGAGAGGTCCTGGACCTTTTTTGATGGCGATAAATGAGGAGCGAGGTTTGGCTGACGTGGCTGGGGAATCATTCGCGGCTTTGCGACCGCCCCCTCCCTTTTTGTGGCGGGACCCCTATTGCAATACCCCCTCGTCTTCCTCCTGTCCACTGATGAGCGTGCAAGCAAATTCTGCGGAAAAAGACAGGTGGATCCGCCAATTTTATCATCATCTCATAAACACAGGTGACTTGGGCGTCCCGACATTGCATCCAGAGGCTGCGGGCTACAAGCAAAGGGGCCCTGCCAAGGCGTTGCAGACGCCCCGGGGTTTTTTCCGATTTACCGGCTTCCTTCTCCCCCTTGATGGGATCAGTAATGGGGTCAGAGCAGATAAATTTTCCTCTTGATTTTTAACATGCCCTTTTGACCCAAGCTTTTTCATCAAAGGGGGTCTTCGAAAATGGATTATCCACAGTGGTGGGTACACGAGTTTGCATTTGGGCTGCCTTGCTTCATGTTGGACGGAAAAACGTGATTTTGGGGTTGAGGAAAATTTTGGGGGGGATTGGGAGGAGGGGGTAAGACTGTGGGTGCAGGTTTCATTAACCCTGAAGGAAGATTTGGGGACGCTGTTATTACTGAGATTCACAGGGGCCCCGACCCCCGATGGGGCGGCCTGCGGTCCTGCAAGTGATCCCCTGGCATGCGGTTGTTACCACTGGAAGGAGCACCTTCTCTGGTACCTCTACCCCCTGTGCTAACCCTCTTGCTCGCTTACCCCCTGAATTTCGTCTGTAAGAAATAAAAAATTTGAGAAGGTATGGAAATTGTTTTGGGAAAAAGTATTATTAAAAGACGGGAAATAAGCTTTTTCAAAAACCCTAACAAAACAAATTGTTGGTTTTAATTTAACAAAGCTGGGTGGGCAAAAATGCAAAAAAAAAGTATTGTTTTGTTTTGTATAATACAAGTTGTTTTTTTGGGACCTTTCAAATTCCTGTGGTGACTATAAAATTGCTGTTTAAGTTAAGTGCAGCTTCTGAAAAAAAGAAAAAAGTGCGTGCGCCAAAGTCAAAAAAACACGTATCTGTTTAGTTGGTGATACAAGGTATTTTTGGCACCTTCAATTCCCTGTGGGATATAAAAAATTTCTGTATAAATATAAGTGCACGCTATCTGAATGAACAAAGTGCAATGCGTAAAGTAAAAAAAAAGTATGTTTGTTCGGGGGATACAAGGTATTTTTTGGGCCCCTTTTAATTAATGTGGTGATATAAAATTGCGATAAGATATAAAGGACGCTATTGAATGAACAAAGCTGCAAAGCGCCAAAGTAAAAAAAACACGTTCTGTTTTAGATTGGTGATACAAGGTATTTTTTGGACCTTTTAATTCCCCGTGGTGACTATAAAATGCTGTTAAGATATGTGAAGCTATCTCAATGAACAAATTCTGGGCCAAAAAATGAAAAAAAAAACGTATCTGTTTTAGATTTTGTGATAAAGGTATTTTTGGGACCCTTTAAATGTGCTGACTACAAGTTGTGGATTCTAATTTAAGTGCAAAAGGTGGATATATCAACAAAGGTGGAAAGGGGAAAATTGAAAAAGAACACTATCGAAAGTTACTGATAATAAAAATGGGGTTTTTACTAAAAAGAGACCTGCATTAAAAGAAATGTGTTTATCCTAATTAAGTTACATGCCCCAAAATCCCGGAAAACTTTCAAAAGCAAACTGTTAATAATGAAAATATTTCAGTGCAAAGTTACATAAGTTTCCCGGTGAACTTTATCCAGTGTCCTTTTTAGGTTGTCTGTGTTGCCCCGGGGGCCCCCCCCCCTTTTCCCCCCGGAATTTTTGCGATAGATGTGCTTTAAAAAAATTAATACCCAAAATTTCAAGTCTAAATTTAATAACAGCTAAAAGTGAGGTTTTCGTTGAAAAATAGTATGATTTCGCTGGTGTTTTGGGGAAATGCAGACCAAGTCCAAAAGTATAAAACGTGAGAGGATGAGGCAGAACAGGAAAAAAGGGGTGTTCTAGTTAAAAAGGGTCATGTGATTTTCCAGCCATCGCAAAACCCTAACTTCCGTCATGACGTCGCACACACATTACCCTCTTATTTGTAAGGATTGGGTGGCCCCAAAATGTCATGGGAAGCACGAAAATGGCGAATATTAATAGATTATGCGCAGATTTTTAACTAAATTATCCGGGGGGATCGAAAAAATCCCATTCCCTAAAAACCGTGCCCATTTCAATTTGTCGATAAAATCGCCAAAACTATCAATACTGTTTAATTTTAGGGCCACATGTATGAAAATGTTTAGGTCTAAAAATCATTTTTTCCCCCAAACTTACTGGGACAAAAGGTGAGTCTTGGACCTAAGCAGTTTTCATACATGTGGCCCTTAGTTTAAACTTAGACTAGGGGCAGATTAAAATTAAAATTTTTCTAATGTTTTTAAAAAATGAGACTGTTAGATGTGTCAAAGTTTAACCCTTTTATTGTTGGCTTGCTTTTGCCACTTACTGTGCCCAAATTGTGGCACATTTTGGTGCACACCAAGTCATGCTCTATTACAAAGCCTCCCCTTTTACTGAGCCCTCTTTTGACGAACAAGGTGCTGAAGTGTCTGGAAACTGTTAAAAACACATAGTTAATATAATGTAAAGCATGTACATCAGTATTTTGCTGCAAATTGCACCAGAATTCTGCCCCAATTACCATAATTAGTAGGTTCCACTGTGTGTTATGAAAAAGATTTATACAGACAAGTATAAATTAACCCTTCCCGAACCCGAACTTATGTTTTATCTAAAGGTTGTAGATAATACCATTTTTCTTGTGCTGATCTTTTTAATATTGCCCATCTTGTATTTTAAAAATTTTGTCTATCTAAATAATATTCAATCTTCTACACTCTTTAACCTTATGGTGGCTTTTGATAAGTTTTAGGTTTTAAATTCCCTTTTCCTGTAAAACCCTTTGATGTGCTTTGATCTAGAGTTATCTATCTACCTACCAAATTTAAAACGTGCTTGAAAAAAAAGAAAGGGGGGGGCTCTGGTTTCAAGGGGGAACAAGAAAGTCATAGGGCTAGACTGTTTTTTAAAATGTCCCCCATGTCCTTTAATGACCTATGCCTTTAATTTTACTTTTTTAAAGAATGGACATGGGCATCAGTCAATAAAACACATAATTTTATAACTTTATAGGGGTAGTGTTGCAAAAGTTTTTAAAGTAAATAGATATTAAATAGATCAACTAATAAACAGTTGATTTTAGTTATCCTTATGGTAGTATTGATTTATTTTATATGTAAAATACGTTGGGTACTGTTGAAAGGGGCTGCACCAGCCAAAAATAAACTTTATAAGTGCCTTTGTAATGCTCCAAAGATACTTTTAAATGCACCAAAGATTTGGGGCGCTCTGGGGTGTGGCACCACATTCATAGAAGTAAACATATTTATGATTATTTGACGCCAAATCTAAGTGCAGAACAGTTAGAACAGCCAGGCCAGGTTACAGTTGGTGCCTGAGCCAGACTTGTGGTATTAGCTCTACACTGCCCTGTATGTGTGACCTGCAGAAGAACAGGGTCATACTTTCTGGTGCATTCTACACTGACTTAAAGCTTTTAGAACTGGTCTGTCAGTGCCAATGTTCAAACATGTTGCTCTATGTATCTATCTGTTGATCAGTTTCTATTCATTCATCTTCTCCAAAGAAACACAGAAAGTCGCATAAACACTGAAGTATTTGGGAATATCAGGAATGTTTGCAGACCAAAAAAATTAGTGCCATGAAGTTAGCCAACTGATAGAAGGTGTAATTTTAGCCTAGACAGTCTAAACATGCACCAGATGTATCAACACTATGATAAATGTGGTGCAATGTAAGACTCTCTAGTCTAAGTTTATACTATCTAAGTATAAGAGAGTATAAAAAAAACCTCTGTTCCTTTACCCATGCTCAGAATGCCTATAAAGTACTGGGTTTAAAAACTGACATATAACAATGTCCCATTACTCTCTATCTATCTATCTATCTATCTATCTATCTATCTATCTATCTATCTATATCTATCTATCTATCTATCCAAAAATTTGTCTACACAGTATCTTAACATACAAAATATAGCTGATGAGCACCTTCAAAGTGAAATTAATGCACAGATGCCCTCTGCCTGGTTTCATCAACACTTGTCACTAATAACATGTGAAATACTATAGCTCTCTTCCTGAAATAATAACTTTCTTTCTAGTGGCCCCTATAGATTAGAGAGACTCATCTGTAAACACTATTTTGAAGTTGTTGGTTCACATCAGTAAAGTGTAGCATTCTGGCTGTGTGAGATGTCATGTGTCTTCTACTAAGGTATTGGTACTAGCTCTATTGCTCATTGGGTAATATAATAAAAATACCTCTCCCGAACATTGTTTTTCTAGTGTATTCTATAGACAGTTACGCTGTATGCCCAACTCTTCAAAGTTTGATACCACTGGGAGAAAAAAATACCTAGGATTTAACTTCTACATGATCCTTAGAGGGTGATTTAGGGGCCAGCATTGTGAGGTTGTCCTTTTATGGGCAGCCACTCCACTAAGGAAAATATTAGGGTGCAGTGGTAGGGCAAGCATACATTTTAGGTACATTTGTTTTGTCTCCCTGCACCAATTCAGTTGGGATTCAAATGACCTGTATCAGATCTATACAACAGGGTTACTCTCTAACTTGAGATGTTGGTAATCAGAATTTACGGTAATGTTCAGTGTTCCTGCTGTATTCTGCGGTAGACCTCTTCTTTGATATTTAGGATAACATGTATGAAACCTGGCACCTCAACACAATTTTTTTGCTGCTTTTTTCAGTGTATAATTGCACCTGAATAAAGAAAAGTGTTAAATGGAAAGGACAAACACATTTGACTGTGCTATGATCTAGAATTATCTATCTATCTATCTACTTACCATATCATACAGTGCTCTGAAAAAATGGTTGCAATGTGCAACAAAGAAAGTCTTAGACCAAGACTGTTTTTATAAATTTCCTCCATGTCCTTAATTGACCTATGCCTTTAATTTTACTTTTTTAAAGAATGGACATGGGCATCAGTCAATAAAACACAAGAGTGAACTCCAATCTTTGTAATGTGCCAAAGATCTAGGGTATTCTGGGGGCGTGTCGCACCAGATTCATAGAATTTACTGTAAATCTGTAGCTGTTGCCCCCGCTCCCCGGCCCGCGGGCCGCGGGCGCACCCGTGGCCGCCCCCCCCCCCCCCCCCCGGGCGCCTGCCGGGGTCGGGTGCCGCCGCTGGCCGCGGGACGAGCCGGGGGTCCGCTCCTGCCAGGGACTCACCTGGCCTCGTTCCTGTCCCGTCCGCGTCCTCTACCGGCCAAGGCGCGCGTGCCCGCCCCCTACGTGCGCGAGCGTTCTTGTAAATTTAAAGGCCCAGCGTCCCGGTAATTGGTTAATTGCCAGGTGCCTCCCCTATTTAAGGATCCGCTCCGCAATCATTCCTTGCTGGATCTATGTTGCCTCGTGCCTTAGAAAAAGCGTTCCTCAAGTGTATTATCGCCTTACTGTGTACTAGACCCTTAGCTACGTTTCTCGACTCCGAACCTCTGCCGCCTGCCCCGACCTTCCTGCCTGTCTACGACCACGAACCTCTGCCGCCTGCCCTGACCTTACTGCCTGCCCACGACTACGATTATTGGATTACGATTCGGTACCTCGCTGCACCTCGGCCGCCATCGCAAGCAAGTCACATCAGGGTCAGCGACCTGGTAGCCTCACGCCGCAGCAAGTCCATCCCGCTTTGCGGCGGGCTTTGGTGAATATTGGGGGCTACTTAGACTCCACTCCCTGGCGTAGCTTAACTATCATCGCTTGCGGTGGTCCAGAGGATCCACTACCCAGCCATTACAAAATCAGTGAAAGTATTAGGGTCAAGCTACATTTTAGTTTAGAAGGTCTTTCTTAATATTATTAATGTGTTAATTAAATTAGAGTTTTTAATTAAAATACAATAATTTTAAATAGATATTTAATTATCCATTAAAGGGATTGTAGGGTTTTCTCACAAAGCAATTGCACGAATCAATTGAATTTAATGGACAGCATAGGCATGTTTCGATTACCTGGACTTAACTGGATGGGTGGTATAAATACATTCTGGAATGCTATATTTTAAGAGTATTTCTATTCTACAGATGCAGCAGTGCCGACTATATCAGTAAAGGGGTTGTCAGTGTTAAAGAAAATATTATGTTGGATAAAATGACAAAAAAATCTGCACTTCCCTCTGTAATTTGCCACTTATCCAGCGTAGAAGCTCTGGTGGTCACATCAGTCAGTTACAAGCTGTTGGCATGCAATATGGTCTCAGGGGTAATGTGCTGTACCACTGGCATCACAGTTCCCATCACTGAGCAGTGATCTGATGGTATGGCATGTGCCTACTGATGGCCATTGATTAGCTGCAGCAGTCACCTGCCAACCATTTGTAAATGACTATCAAATCACCTGTCATTAAATAGGTCAGCACAATTTTTTTTGTCATTATACCCAACCGACTGCCCTCTTTCATTTTTTTAAGTTTCACAACTCTTTAACCTTATGTGCTGTGCATTGCAATAATGTGTTGGATTTAAGCTCTTCTTATCTTGTAACACATTTGAGTGTCCTACAATCTATCTACCTATCTATCTATCTGATAGAATGGGCAGCACTTTTTGCAGAAAAATTAAAGATGGGTGCCAGCAATATAAGACTAATGTTCTGGGTCAAATTAAATAAGCAAAAAAAAATTGCAGCACTCACAGACTTGAAAAAAGAACGGTGCTTTAATTTTCCCCAAAAAA